>OY982580.1:11094605-11305527 GCA_963859945.1 Euplagia quadripunctaria
TTCGCCGGCTCCCGGTTTTCTTCCTGAGGACTGTTAGCGTCTTTTGTGAAATAGTCTCTCTATAGCAGTAGGTGTAGCATATCTTTGATATGCGGTGGAAACAGAACACATTGTTGCTCAGTGTTCTTCCCAAAAAGAGACAGCATAAAATAACGCGTACGACCAGTGACCAGTGAGTGACAGTTGACCAGTGAGATACGGTAGAGGGAAAGAGGCACGGAGGAGTGAGGCAGAGTCAAAATCGTGGGATAATTAGAACTCTTGACTATATATATCTATACTATATATATATGCCTACATAAAAAGTTCATAAGGAAACTTAAAACCAAAACTAAATATATATCTATGCTATTAGTTATTCTAAATATAAATATTTATTAGTCGTCTATGTATCTGCCTAGCAAATCCTTTGACACTAATGTGTAATTTTAATTATGTAACAATTCTTTTTGACAGTTCAATAAGTAAGTCAATTAAGATAAAGATAATAATTACGCAGTATTTTCATCATAACTTAAAAGGAAATTAAAAATTAAACATTTACTAGTCATATCTTTCTGTAGAGTTGGCTATTTTTATCAGATATTTTTATTATTTTACTCTTGAAAGTAGTAAAAGTTTGACAATAGATAACTGATTAAATAAGTATGTTAAGGACGCCATCACATTTTTGATGCGTTCGAGTTAAGGTATCTGAGCCAAACCACTACACTACATCTATTTACACGTGTACACGTTGAAATCTCTGGACCTTCAAGTTTATACTTCAACCAATAAGCTTTGGTACTTACGATAATATTTTAAGTAGCTACAAATTTTTTTGGTGTCACTTAGTAAATTACTTAGTAAATCTGCAAGATAATATTTATCGACTGAATTAGTCGACATAAAAAAGCAGGATTCTGTCTATCGGTAAAGTATTGGTCTCGTGATTTTCTAAGAATAGGCAAAAAGAAATAGTTTTGAATATACGCATATACAAGATTAGAACATATATCGAGAATAGAATCCTAGCTGCCGGTGGTCAATGCTCCAGGGAGTAGAATATCTGGACCATGCATGCCAACTACAAATTAGTATTATAATTATTAAAATGTTATTCTAATTTCCCTCAGAAGGGGGTGAGAACAAAGTTATCTACTTCTCAGTCATATTAATACCAACACAAAGTTTGAAGACTAATGACGTCAAACTTTGTGTTCGAAACAAACCGGTTCTTACATAATAATTTATGTGATAACCGGTTTTTTTCGAACGATTTTTATTTTGAAATTGAATGATTGTACTGATCACAATTATACACTATTAGCAGCGCCCCGCGATTTCACCCGCGTAAGTACCGATCCCTTGGGAATATCGGGATAAAAAGTATCCTTTACGTTAATCCAAGTCTTCAGCTATCTACATACCAAGTTTCATCGCAATCGGTTCAGTGGTTTTTGCGTGAAAGAGTAATAAACATCCATCCATCCGGCCATCCAAACTTTCGCATTTATAATATTATTATTAGTGGGATTATTTAAGTATCACAAAACATTAATAAAATGATGTTAATTTACTGTATAAATAGACCCGTTGGTTTCGAACACAAAGTTTGACGTCATTAGACGTCAAACTTTGTCTTGTACACTAACCGTCTTTCCTTTTTAAAATTACGTTGATTGGCAAGAAGTATTCTTCGAGATCTTTTTCAAATGGCTTTGGTATCTAAAAAATAAATTATAAAAATAAGCATCATCAAAACAGTTAAATATAATTATAATCCAGCTCAAAAGGTTTACGAGCAAACTACTCATTATAAATCTACACAAAATTAGTTATAATAACTAATTTTATAGCTATCATTTTTATAGCGTTTTTATAGCTATTTAATTCTTTTAAGATTATATCGCTGCTCACTGACAATATTGGCCTTCATGGAGGCGGTTTCCGCTTGGTCAAGCGGAAGATATGGTGTTGCCAGTGAGCAGAAATGATTTACTTCCAATTTTTATTGTAGTTTTTGGTTTTGTATCTTTTTAGTCTACAATATTGTGTTCTTGTTTTTATTTCTTTGTTTATTATTTTATTGTTTTCATGTGAAAATTTAAGTGTCTGTGAGCCAAAATAAATCTTTTTCTTCTTTTTTCTTCTTCTTCTTCTATCATACAGGAAAATTAACACATATAGTTTTACTTGTCTAAAAGTATTATTTAGCAGCCCTCCAAGTATAATATATCTCCAGGTCACGCCAATTACCCCGGCGTTAAGATCTCATCTTAACTAATAAAATGAGCCCAAACGCAAGATACCTAGCTCTACCCGTCTAGGAGTCCCATTTAGCAGTCCTCTAAGTAAACCTTCAGGTCACGCCAACTACCCCGGTAGTAAGATCTCATCATAACTAACAAAAAGAGCCTAAACTCAACATACCTAGCTCTACTTGTCTAGGAGTTCCATTTAGCAGTCCTCCAAGTATACCTTCAGGTCACGCCAACTACCCCGGTGGTAAGATCTCATCATAACTAACAAAAAGAGCCTAAACTCAACATACCTAGCTCTACTTGTTTAGGAGTTCCATTTAGCAGTCCTCCAAGTATACTTTCAGGTCACGCCAACTACCCCAGCGGTAAAATTTCATCTTAACTAACAAAAGGAGCCCAAACTCAACATACCTAGCTCTACTCGTCTAGGAGTTCAATTTAGCAGTTCTCCAAGTATACCTTCAGGTCACGCCAACTATTCCGGCAGTAAGATCTCATCTTAACTAACAAAACGAGCCCAAACTCAACATATCTAGCTCTACCCGTCTAGGAGTTCCATATAGCAATCCTCCAAGTATACCTTCAGGTCCACCAAGTACAAACCATAATAATGTAATTCATTTATAATCCTACTACTACCATATAGAATAAGGATATAAGTACTTTTAGCAAGAAACTAATACAAAATAGTAATTTTTATGAACCTTACCCTAAAGTAAGTAGGTATCGTAAGGATAAAGTTGGAGTGGTAAAAGATTTTGTATTCACCGTTTATTTCAATTACTTGAAAATAAATCCAGTAAAGACACCAAATAAAGCAACCCTTATTTACACTGAATACTAGCAGGAGAATATTAATAAAATATCTTTAGTTTTTTTACCAGTATTTATAGCCAAAGATGTCTCCTAAATCAAGATATATTTTTTTGGACTATATGCGTGATATTTAACGGTGAAAAATGCATCGAAACTCAACCCAATATTGACAGTTTTATGTAAAGAGGCATCGTAAAACCATTTTTAAGGATTCATTTTTTTTGTAAATAAATTTCACTCGTTTCAAGATCAAAGAGTAAAGTATTTTGTTACATGTTACAATTACATTAGATTCTGTTTCATTTTATTACAATTTGATTCGAAAAATAACTTATTTTCAAATGTTTTACATGAAAATGTGAACGCGTCCGAGGCGTCTAATTCCGATCTAAAATTCCTAATTCCGATGTATTTGGTTCTAAATACCATATACAGGGTATGTCGTAAGTAATAGATAACCCGTTAATTTGAGGTAGCCCTGGTGCCAGGCTATAAGAAAATCACATTTTCATGTCCGGGTCTCAACGATGTGAAAATGGTGACCACTTTTGTATTTTTTCAAAGTTTTGCTACATTCCTCATTCATTCTGATGCCATTTCAACTAATGAAGGTGTTTCTCGCTAGTTTTTTTTTTGTATCGTACACCTGGAGACTTGTATTATTTTATTTAATTACCATTGTTGGCGTTATTAATGTGAAACACTTCAAAAATTAACATTTCAAGCATTTTTAGTATTTTTTTTTATACGCCTAAAAAGGCGTTTTATCGTTATAGGCGTAAATAGGCGTACCTCAAATTACCGGGTTATCCATTACTTACGACAGACCCTTTATACATGGTTAATAAAAGCATTTCGGAGATCCTCTTCCGTGTTGATACTTTTTCTTAGCTTCATTGGACTTCAACAATACAACTTTAATAATATGATTTCTTTAGTAACCATAGAACTTTATTCCGCCTAGTATATATCGGGATTATATATTTTTATTTTTATTATACTAAATCCTGTTTCCTAACTCAGAGTATTAAAGTAATTAAATTGTTTTTTTTGTTTTATATAAACAAATAAATACCCTATAGCAATATCTTCGAAAAAAATAGAATACTTACTCAAAATTATATCGAAATATGTTAAGAACTTGTGTATACCAAGCTTCCCATACAACGAATTAACAAAATAGCTAAATAGATAACCTTTGATCTACTATATATTTTTTTAAAGAATATTAGCATCGTGGATCACACATTACTAGTATTTTTGTTAACCTCTCCAGCTAAGTTAAATGCTTGTGCTTTGTGGGTTCACGTCTGTAGCGCGCTGGGTGGGGTTCGAACCCGCAACCAGTTGATTGCAAATAAATGCCATGCCAAAGTGTACCTTCTGAAATCTAAAACAAAAAGTGCCTAATGATAAAACCGCCTTAAAATAAAAACAAGAAAACAAAATGTCTTTGAAATTGCTATTTTGGGGTGCCAACGTACGGTAATTAGGAACCAACTAAATTAATTGACACCGAGTATTATTTAAAAACGAATTTTTTCCTTAATTTGTGAAGAAAAATACACAAAAGCTAATAATAAAGAATAATAAAAATATAATCTTTCCAAATTTCAAAATAAACAGAGACGTACACAGTACAAAAGTAACAACTAAAACATTATTTAGCTAATTGTAGTTTTCACGTGCACCAAGTTCAAAACGTATGAAGTTCGCGTTCTACTAAACTAATCAATTATTTTAAAAAATACAAAAAAGCACTCCTTTGCTCATATATAAACACAAACAGTTATATTACTAATTTTAAATTAAAAAAATTATAGCATGTTCGCTTGAAAATTTTTGTTTTTCTAAATACCTAGGAATAACCGGATTGCCGATTCGATTCAAAATGAAAATCGATTTTATTTAAGAGGAAGTTTTAATCGATTAAAAAAAGGTATTTTAAGTAAAACTACTGAACTGGTTTAATAAATTACATTACCCACGTTTAGTATATATATATATATACACAAAGAAATTGATTAGTATATAGGGCAGACTGAAAGTTCTGCGCTCCTGGCCGCTCATTAATGTTTAGATTTCGAATGTTATATTTTTTTAAACATAAGAAATTTAATCATTGATTAAAAAAAATTGGTGGGAAATCGCGTGTCAATTGTTTCTTATCACAACTTGAAGTTCGTCGTCCGTAGTAAAAATTGAATTAACGCGAAAAGATTTTAGGCCGATGATTTTTTATGATTTTAAAAGTTCAGTGATTCCGCAAGATTGCACTGCTCGCCTTCAAAATGCTTTTGGGAGGGAAGCACCTCATTTGAGCACCGTAAGGCGTTGGTACACAGAATTTGATCGTGGCCGTGATTCTCTCCATGATGAAATTCGTGAAGGTCGGCCCTCAACTGCAATCACTGAGGAAAATGTGGCTACTGTCAGGCAACTGATTAAAGAAAACCAGCGTATCACCTATGAGGAGATTTGAGGACATTTAGGGATTGGTATGAGCCAAATTAAAAAAATATTACATTAACATTTTTAAAAGTTAGAAAACTTTGTTGCGGCTGGATTCCTCATGAACTCACCCCAGAACAAAAATGGACTCGTGTTGATTAGTATAAAAAAAATATTTTTATAGTACGTTCACGGACGTTTAAATGCTGTGTATGACGTTGTGACAGGAGGTGACACATGGATGTATTGTTACATGCCGGAAAGATAAAATAGTCTTCTGTATGGGTGTTCGAAGGTGACAGCAAACCAACAAAATTGAGGCAGGTGAGAAATGTATGCAAAAAAATTATTGCGTTTTTTTTTCTCCAGGACAGGTCCTGTAATGCTGAGTGGTACACCACCATTTGTTTGCCCAGTGTCTTTGAAAAAGTTAGGGAAAACGACCAAGAAGTCGCATCCTATTGCACCATGACAATGCTTCGGCGCACACTGCGAACAAGGCTAAGTAATTTTTGGCATCTGAAAAGGTAGAGCTGAAAAGGTAGACCCATGCTGCTCATAGTCCAGACCTGGCACCATGCGATTTCTTTATTTTCCCAAAAATTTAAGATATGATGAGAGGTATGACATTTACGGGACCGGAAGAGGCCGTGATAGCTTTCAACGCACGTGCACGTTGTAACGCACATGATAACCATGCCCTTAGGACCAATGGTCCTCATGGTTTCAAAAATGGTTTAACCGAATGAAAAAGGGTTTAAGATGTAATGGACAATACTTCGAAAAGCAGTAAATATATTACTTTCCATGTAAATTGATTTATTAATGAGTTACGCAAGACTTTCAGTGTACCCCACGTAATGTTATTGTGGACTCAAATGACGAGTCAAGTGTGTATCATCTTTAATTTGTTCATTACTCTAAGTCTGAACTTGAATTTCAACATTTTGATGTTAGTTATTGTAAATACAAAGTATTCATAACTATGAATGAAAAGTTTTTATACTGTTTTAGAAATAGCTAATATCGATTTATAAATTTGCAGTAGAAACATTTGTTCCCAGCAGGTCGTACAGTAGAACGTAACTCTTTTTATTGCGTAAAACAATAATAATACATTTTGAAAAAAATACTACATGTACAGTATCAATATATCTACAAATAGTAATTAATAAACAGTGTAATTGAATTTAAATAGGCAATCTACATATTTTACTTACTGCCCGTATTCAAGTTTATTTTTACGAACAAATATAGTTACAAGGTAGACTAGACAGAGTAAAGGCTCCGTTAGAAAAGAGACCTGATTTCCATGACATTGACGTCAAGTCTCCATTAACGAAAAGACAATAGGTTGGTATACAGAATTGTTGTGACTAATAAATAAACCACGAAAATACACACACACTACATCCAAAAACCAAAATATTGTTTAGTGTTCGTTGTAAAAACTACGCCTTAACTACTTATGCCCTGTTCCTATAGTCAAGAACCGATTCGTTTTGCTTACGAACGATAAAATTTCGTTGAATCATCGAAAAACCGTCCGTAAGCAAAACGAATCGTTTCTTGATTATGGGAACCGGGCATCAACGGGTCATCATGAAATTTTGCATACACGTTGTCAGGGACACAGGAAAGGACATACGGTACCTCTCATCAAGAAAAAAGTACTGTCCTCGAAGGCTACCTGAAATAATTGACAATCTACATTAACAAGAACGAAGCCGCGGGCAAGAGTTATTGAGTAAGGAATGACGCAATCACGCATATCCATCAATCACAGAGGTTAAGCAACATTGAGCAGGTCAAACACAAATGCTCATTCATTGATAAAAAAGTCGAAAATTTCCATGCTTGACTTATTCCGGTCATATTACAATCAGATCATATACGAGAGGAAGTTTCTGCAATTGTTGCTAAGTGGTCGACATGTTTATTTGTTACCGGCAACGTCTCTAACAATATTAATCACTAAAAACTGACCAACACATGGTTGAACATATGTATCATATATTAAATTGAAAGGCTTAATGAATTTCTGGGTATTTGGTTATTTATTTATTCATTTGATCTTACTAGCTAACAGATGTGACATCCAAAACGCTTGCAAGATTAATTTTTTAACAATTGAATTATTATTTAACAATATATTACAATGATGAATTAATAAAATGAAGAATAAAAATAGTGTCACTTTGAAATAAAAAATAGTACTTATTAAAGATAATAATAATATGTCAGTTTAATAGTGTTAAATTAATTAGTATATAATTTTTATACGAATCTAGCAACACACCCCGGCTTCGCACGGTAGTAGAGCATATAAATGTAAATATAATATGATGTTTGACATTACTTAAAGTATTTTAATGTATTTTTAATATAGATATTATGAACATACAAACTAAAATATTTCTTTATACACAACATTGGTAATTTCTGCTTGATTACGTGTAAAAACGAACATATTTTGTTTAGAAGTTACACGTGACAGTGCAACATACAATTGTCCGCGTGAAAAGCATCGAGTGGTTAAGTCAAGTCCCGCCTTCCAAAAGTGTGGCTGCTATACCGGACGATGACACAGCAATAGCAATTTTTCTATCGGATCTTACTTTTGCTAGTAGTAAATGCATTAGAAATGTTTTACCCGTACCTCCAGGTGCATCTAAAAAAACATTTTTCCTTCACTACCATTAATTGATGACAATCTTATGTCATAAAAATTTTTTTGTTCAGGATTCAAGCCACATTCATCATGAATGACTTGTAAAAGTCGGAAAGGGTTATAGTTTGTTTTTGACCTGATGAACTACGTAAACTCTGCCAAGAGTGTCTGTTTTTCTCGTGTCGGGACAACTTTCAACTACCGTTCCTTGTTTCCGCCGTTGGAACTTTTTAGCAACTTGGTTCCACGTGTAATATCCTGGCTAAATAGCCTGGGACTTTATCACAGTTCGGGTAAAATCATCTTCTGAACATAATTTGAACAATGCTGTCAACATCGTGTCTCGAGGATTGTTTACAACATCATTTATACTGTCCATTTTCCAAATGAACAGTAAGATGTGTAACGATGATGACGTGATCGCTTCTGAACTACAAATGTAGTGACCAGATTGAAGTTGTTCCACTTCGTTAGTTGATTGTAAGCTAAACGTAGCCTGATCACTACCTTTATTAATTATTTATTAGTATTTCGTAACATACTTTATCGATTTTACAGAGCTGCACAATTCTACGTTTATATGTGCATCGTAGATTTTCAATAAAATTTTATTATTAGGTACTACCCACCTATTGTCGATTTCGTGATTACGGAGAGTAGCCTTAAACCCACCTTCATCAGGCGATCGTCGTCTGTATTTTGGGTAGCCGTCATCACCAGTTGACGTTTGATTCTGAAATGTCTTTGGAATTTTTTTCGAACATCTTCCGTTATTTATGCATGGCGAGTTAAGGTTATAAAGCACCACATGGTCCGTGAATCATGTGCCTTACCACAGGGTCATACAATACTGGGTCTTCGTCTTTGTTGGGTATTTCAGCTGTATTTATACTGTCAATTTGGTCTGGCTTTACTCTGTTTGTAAGCCACAGAAGCAAATGTATGTGTGGTAAGCCACGCTTTTGCCATTCAACCGTGTACATATGACAGTGCGTAGGACCAAATATGTTCGCTTTATTTGTTAGATATAATAACTTTTGGACTTTTAAATGAAAGACTCGATTTAAAATGTCATACCGATCTTGAGCCGTTGCGTTAGTATGTAGTCTTTTACTTCTGGCCAATTAGGATTACACGTCATTGTAATGAAGAGGTCAGGTTTTCCGTAATTTCTAACGTAAGTCATTGCATCTTGTGTTTTTTCGTGTAGATACCTCGGTCCTCCAGTAAAAGATGACAGTAACATTATCAGTTATCGAATATCATTGCTATGTTCATTTGAATGCAAATCGTCAGCCCGTAATTTTCTTTGATTGCAACGTATAAAAGTCAACCGTGAAGATTCAATTTTAGCATACTGATCTACCACATATTGATTAAATAACATACCGTATCTTAGTAATACGTTATAATAGTCATGGCGTTCCATTATACGATGGCAATAATAGTTCATAAAACACTTTTGTGTGAAACTTTCTTCTGTACTGGTTCTCTAGTAACAGGATTAACTTGTATATCAATTGAATATATGTGTTGTTGTGATGTTTTAACAACATTAGTTTATGGTATTTGGCAGATATTTCGTAATCTTCATGTATATGCCTAGTGCGAAAATCGAGAGCTTTACAAATTTACACTGAATCCTTTTAATTTTATCGATGTGAATTTGATAATGAGGTTGCCAGACTACAGAAGCGAATTCCAATCTACTTCGCACATAAGCGTTGTACAACAACTTATAGGTTAACGCATTTTTAAAGGGTTTAAAGACCCTTAAGATGAAGCCCAACTGTTTATAAGCCTTGTTTAAGGTTTTATCTAAATGAGGAATGAAAGTAATTTACCATCTAAAATAACTCCCAAATCACAAACCTCAGTGACTGTAGCCAAAACTCTACCATTCAATCTGTAATCGAAAATAATGGGATTGACTTTTCTAGAAAAAGTGATCACATGAAATTTTGCTTTCACGAATAATACGAAAAAAATTGGGGTCGTCTGCATTAAGCAGGACGTTCGAGTTCTTTATATTATCTGTGATGTTATTAATATTCAAAATGAATAGCAGGGGTCCGAGATGCAAGAAACTCTATCCAAAGGAGCGTCCGTCAAATTATAATTAATAATCATGGGCTGTGATTTTCGTGAAAACGTTATTATTTTCCATTTGAGATTATTGAATGGAAGGTAGTTGTCTTGACTCCATATGGATATAGCATCAAAATCTCTCTGTAATGCCACCGCATCAACCTTAGTTTCAACACCCAAACTTAGCTTTAGATCGTCCGCAAATAGGAGACTCTCAACTTCCGGTAAATCGTTGATAAATATCACGAATAGCAAAGGTCCTAATGTACTACCCTGACTTACTCCTGACCTTGTAAAGTAGTCTCTAGAATCAAATCCGCTTAACCGCACATATTGACGACGATTATTTAGGTATTAAGTGTATTGGTAAGCGTGTGCATGTGTTTCTGTTTGTGCGCAGCAAAAAGTGTGAGTTAACAAGATTTAACAAAATAATAATTTTTAAAGAAAAATGCAAAAAACATAAGAAACAATAGATATATGAGGTTTCATGTGTGACCAGTCACATTGTTTCCTTTTTTAAGGTTTTCAGATCTATTTCATGATTTATTTTCTCTTTGCTGTGGCAACTTCCTGCTTCTTCACATAAATTTTACCATGAGAGATCCAGCAGTAGCTATATTAATTTGCCTTTGAAAATTCAAGCGCTTGGTCGAATAGTTTTTACGCTTTGGTGGTAAGTTTTTCGGATTTATAATTAGGTGAATTCCCGTTTATATTAATGTAAGAGCTATTTATTCTGTTAGTTTTGTTTTCTCGATTGTACTTCTTAATATTTGGGAGTAGTTCATCTTTTTTGATAATAAACCTGGACTTGGCTGTAATGGGTCCATATGTTTAAAAGTTTCTATTATGTGAATGAAGACTGTAGTTCCGTGTTTTGGGATTTTATTTGGTCAAGATTTGTTCGAATCAGACTACGTAAAATATGAAGTGATGACAATATTTCATTGCCGAGTGATGGATGTCTGCTCAAAATCATGTTGCCGGTTAGAACGGAACGTTATTCTATCCACCATTTGCTGTGTATGAGGTGATGACGGATCTGGTTCTGAGGCGTGGAGTGCTACAGATTCATTGCTTTTTTATTGTTGTGGCGGTTTATTATATTAAGAAATTTCTTTTCAATATATATTTCAAACTAGCTGCGCTCCGCGGTTTCACCTGCGTAGGTCCCTCGTTAAGTTTTCTTAAATTTTCTCACTTTCACCGTAACTTTTTTAATTGTTTCTTTCATAAGAACCTTCTCCTGACAATAACAAACACAAAAAAAAACTGTCAATCGTAGGACTGCACGTCAGAAGTGAAAACATGACTTGCATACACACACACACGCGCATATGTATCTCAGCGTGACGGTCACGCGAGTTTGGTGCTTTTTCCCCATATCAAAAGTGCCCAACGTGCTTAAAGAAGTTTTCACTTCAAAATGAATTAGCGAAATCGGTCCAGCCGTTCACGCGTGATGCCGTGACCAAGGCATTTAGGGATTCAGCTTTATATATTTAAATTACATATTTCAAATGTGAGTAAACTGCACTGACTTTATATTAACCTTGTTTTAATGTACGTGTAAACAGCGATGTCTCACCCGTTGTTTAAAACACAGCGCGCAGCGGCTGGTGACCGGTTTCCTTGAACAATACAGTTGACGCATAAAATCGTCCTTATGGGATGGTGCAAATAAAGTCCCTTGGATTTAGGGGCTTCAAAAATTCGGTTGAGGTTAAATTTATTTGATAATATTGACAATAATGATAAATGAATTACTAGAGCAAAAGTCCAGTAATAATGTCCATAGATCTCTGTAACACTAATGATTGTCAGTTCTACAAGAACTTCCTCGTTTCAGGTCAAGTAAAATTTGCATTTTTAAATGCATTCCCAAGCTATAGAGGCATTAGGATAACAGTAGAAACACATCACACAATTACAGAGACGATCAAATGAACGACTGGCCTGTTGGACTAGTGGTTCGATTTTCCATCCAGGACAAATAATTGTGTGATGAGCATAATCATTTTTTCTGTGTCTGAGTGTATAAGCTATATTTATAATAAGATATTTATCAGTAGACTGGTTACCATAGTACAGGCTGTGCCTAGTTTGGGATCAGACGGCCGTGTATGATATGTGTGAAGGTATTACTATCAACATAGTTCTATTAATTTTACTCGAATAAAAACTTTCGTGAGTTGTATTCATTAAAATGAATGAAGGATATACGGTTTTACTCACGTGTATATTTCGGAGATGCCCGACTAGTTTACAGTCCGTATATCCTAAACTAACCAGTGTAGTGCCATAGTAATCGGTTATCATAAGCAAAGCAAGTTTACATCAATACTAGGATTCTCACATGCCCTTTGCCAACTCTGCCTGCAATTACAGTCTACATTTTACCATTTACTTATATAGAGAATTCTTGTTTCAGTTTCTAGCAAGCATGGTTCCAAACCTTCTTTTAATGGACATAGGTTTATCAGTCAGTTTCGTCACCATCGCGGTACCGAGCCTTCTAAACGCGTCTGAGGGTCTTTCCCTTACCGACAACCAGGCGTCATGGTTTGGTAGGTTCTCATTTCTTTTTACTGTTACCATACCTTACCTGTTATTTAGAAACAGTCACTGGTTACTTGTGTCAAATGTGGTAAATATAGTACAGCACCGAGTTGATTATAATGGCTATTGATAATATAATATTTCGGTTGCAAAAGTTTTAAAAGCAGAATTTGATACATTGCTGCATGTCTTTTGCTGGTGCTTGATTTTTTGTTCATATAATTTCTTCAAACCACGTGATCTGGTACTGATTTAAAAGAGCCCCGAGTGATTACAAGTTCGATTAACTAATCTATGCTTTAAAAACGGAGAAGAAAATTTCATAATATCCGTATAAAGGTTGTCTGGAAGAAATCGCCGTGTGTGATAAGACGGCCAAATGTTTGTAACGTATTCGTATTTTACTAAAAAGGATAATAGAAACATAAATAAATAAACAAATTTCATTTTTAGAAAAAAAATACAGCTGCAATCACGAATTAACACGATAATTCATTTTCAGGGAGTCTTCCATTCCTAACCCAGCCCTTCGGTGCATTAGCATCAGGACCTGTAGTGGACTACTTCGGCCGGAAGAAAGCTACATTCTTAGTAAACATTCCTCACGTCATAGCATGGATTCTTATGTATTTTTCGTGGAATCTACCTTCCTTATTCATAGCAAATGGTCTTCTGGGCTTAGGAACTGGGTTTATGGAAGCACCCATCTTTTCTTATGTTAGTGAAATCACGTGCGTATTTTTAAACTTTATATCTTATTTAACTTAATTTTATTGGTGAAAATTATTTCAAGTTGGTGTACCTATCTACATTATAGGGAACATTATGAATACAATAATATCATTTTATAGAACTTTATGGGTTTAATTAACACTTGAGGCAACGTTCTACGATACACAGCATATTATGTTTTTTTTCTTGGAATTCTGCAACTGTGTAACTATGTAATTAATTTGTAATCTAGGATGTCGTTCTTAGTCGAAGCTGGATTAAAACTGATTGATGGATTACGGACTATTGAAATATGTTTCTATTTACTCTTGAATTATTTGTGTAATACTAACAATATTCAATGAGCATCAATCATCATTGCAAACGGCTCGACCAATTTGGCAATTTTTTTTTTGTTGTGCTTGTAATTACTGGGAAAAGATTTGCATTAAAGCCATTTTTGGGAAAACCAACGCAATAGTTGGAAATATTATTTAGGTTAGGTATTTTAATAAAAAAATATTATAATAAGTTTTAATATTGAATTGAACATTAAATGAAATCAGGCCCAGCTTGAGAGTTCTTCTGTCACATGTTTGTGTGTGTTTGAGTTGGTCTCTAGATGGTTTTTATTCACAACTATATCCGGTAGGTGCTGCTGCAATCGGATTCTAGAACTTTTTTTGGCCTATTTGCATTATTATCGAAATCAATTAGGACACCAAAAAAAATTCATACTTAATAATAATCTGTCGAGTCCACTAGTTGTTTATAAAATAACCTGAATTTACATTGTAAAATTAAGGATAAATAAAGTCCCTTAGTACTCTTCCCCCAATTTGCTTTAATAACGTTTACAGGTTTTGTCTAACTCAATATAAATTTTCAGTGAACCATCGATCCGTGGAGCCTTATGTACAATAACACAGCTCTTCTTGTCCATCGGTATATCAGCAATGTATACATTAGGGGCAGTTGTACATTGGCGAGAGGCAGCTCTCATTTGTCTCTCTATACCTGTTATAAGTATGGTGCTAGCCTCACTTATGGTAAGTGTTTTGCTTATTTAAACTACAGAATGTTTAAATATAACTTTATTTAGAAGCCTCAAATTTCCCGGCTACAGCCAGTTCGAGTTAAAGGTATGCCACTCTGACCTGCTATCCAAACTTTCCATATAAGCAATATCCCTTTTTTCCATTACCTACCTTTTACTTTACTTTCTTTTACTTTACCTTCTAACCTACATTTCTCTTTCACTACATTCCTAATTTTCCCATCTTTCATTAGGTAGGTCTTTCAGTAGGCTTACCCCCTATTACGTAAGTGGGTGATCGTTTGCAAAATGTGGGTGTTTAAAACACCTCTAACTACCCATTCTGGAATATAGTCGAGAGTGTATGTTTGTATGAATATAATTACATACAGTCAATTCAAGGTCATAACTTCAAACTTCTGCAAATACAGGGACTATTATGTGTCACGATTTATTTTTAGAAAAATGTTTTTGTTCATATTAAGATTAGGTATATTATTACTATGGCTGACGATGTGATGGTATACGGACTTTAGTATTTATAGTCTCTTTATAACCGTTAGTGTAAATGAATATTTCAGTTACCAGATACTCCTGTTTGGTTACTATCACAAGGCAGAAACAAAGATGCCCTTAAGTCACTCTGCTATCTTCGTGGTTGGACTACCCCCGAAAATGTCTCTGAAGAATTTAATGAACTCGTTCAATACGCAAAGACAATAGATTGCTGTGTTATATGTCTTGTTGAAAATAAAGATAGTAAACCAGGAGAAATCGAATGTAAACACAATAAGATAAACTTAATAAAAAGGTAAAATATTGATAAAGATGTAATTCCTTAAGAACCATTAACTTAAATCTATATCTGTAGCTTTATATTCCAAGGGGTACAATATCTCATTCAAGTCTCACTACTTTTAACTGAACCTTTATTTTTCAAAAAGTGACTTCTGACTTTAACCCCCCCTATCTAAACTAGTAATAACAACGTTACTTAGAAATATCACTTGTTTATTACAAAAATATTCCAGGATAGTACCTATTTGAATTTTTAGTTATTGGTCGTACGGTTACTTTCTTAATTTATTTAATTTTTTTTACGTAAATAGGTTAATAAAATAAGTTTTAATTATATATTCCAAAATTTAGTTATTGACTTTTAATCAATGTTTTCCAGATTCTTCATTAAGTTTAACATCGTGATGTTTTGTAAGGAGACTTTGAGGCCATTAGTTTTCACCTTGCTATACTTTACATTCTTTGTCATGAGTGGTTTATATCCCATCAAACCTTACATGGTGAATGTGTGCGGAGCAATGGGTATGGCAACTGAGGGTAAAACTATTGTTGTAAGTATGAAGTTCTTAAACAAGTGACAATTGTTTGCTTTTGACAAATATCTAGAAAACAATTACAAGGCACGTTACTTTTTTGGTTACCTGACCTTTCAATCGTGATCACGGGTAGACTGGTGAAACCTACCACTACCTGACTACCTGAACTTGGTCTTCATTATTTTTATTTTCTTTCACACTGTCGGTCCTTTGATACCTTACACTTACACGTCACGTCCGGTGAGTATTGTTGAGTAGCATGCATTTCCTGACGATTGCATTTGTTGATGACAGGATTCCAAGATAAACGGTACCATCTTCTCTGTTGAGTTTTTTTTTTTATTTTGACTGCTTCCTATACGATCCGGGAGTATTAATAATAGTTGATGGAGAGGACCCGTGGTTGGTGTAGTTCTATCCAGTGGTTTAGACCTGACTCCAGCAAATGCTCGGTGATGGCTAACTTATCTGATGGTTTTTTACAGCTGTGATGTATATGTATTCTTTGATCCGTTCTACGATTGTAAGTTGGGTTTGTCTAATATACGAGCTACAATCTACCTTATACACTCCTGGCGTCTGTAGAGGAACAACGTCCTTCGGTGTTCTTAAGAACTTTACTATCTTTGAGTGCGGAATATATGCAGTCTTAATGGAGTACTTCTTCAATACAGTTCCAACTTTGTCCGTCACTCCTTTAACATATGGAAGATATACTGGACATCTATCTACATGTACTACTTATGGGTTCCTCTTTGGAAGCTTTAGCCTGTCTCGGTATCCGTTAATACTTCCTGTACCGTTAATACGTCTTAATACTTCCTGAACAAGAGCCAACTCACTCTCTAAGTGTTCAGGGTCGCACAAGTCGTAGGCTCGCTTCGTCAAAGAAGCTACAACGGATTGCAGATGACTTGGGTGATGGTGTGATAGGTGCAATTCGATCAAAATATCAGGTAACCAAAAGGGTAGTGTACCTTGTAACCGTTATCGCGATTAAGTCCTGATCTACACAACTAATAGGTATTAGTTGTGTAGATCAGGACGGCGAAAGGACACAGACAGGCGAAAGTTTAAAAACAAATACCTAGACGTTTGTCCAATGTTTGGCATTTGGCAAGTTTCTCAAAGCTGTGGTTCCGCCACGTTTTCTTAATTAGATTTTAAGGTAACGGTTGCTACAATATAACGTTTACAGACACAAAAAGAAATTAGGATCATACTTAGTGTTGTAGATTTCAGATTAACTAAAAAAGCAAAATTTTATAAATAGCTTCATAACTACAATTTACACAATAAAAAATATTTTTTGCAGGTAATGGTTGGTGTTTTAACTCTAGTAGGAAGCGTTTTGATTATTGGATGCATTAAACTTCTCGGAAAACGGAAGATTGGTATTTCTGCAATGCTAGGATCAGCTATGTGTTGTACTGGTCTGAGCGTCTATGCTTATTTATACCTGGGCGAAAACGTCTTCTCCTATGACCCTAAGACTTATCCAGAAGAGAAAAGTATAGTTCCCTTGATCTTCTTTTATGGACTATCTATCTTCACCGTCATGAATGTTGTTTGGATTTTACTTGGAGAAATATTTCCGTTTAGGTAAGTTGGTCTCATTACTTCAAAACTATGTATTGGGAAATGGTAATTGTAATAAAGTATCATTGACGTTTTACATTCAATAAAATCAAACTACTTTAAAATCTTTTTACAACAAGAGACGGACTCTGCAAGCATGAATAATGATAGTTCGATAATGTTAAAAAAGATTTATCGAGTAATGTTAGGCCTTACCGAGAAGCAATTATAGCAAAGATTGATTAACAAGTTAAGTTTCTCTGAGAGTTTCGGCATCATTGTTTAGAGTTTTTCAATATATATAACAGATGTTTGCTTCAGCACTGAATTTCAGAAAGCAATAGTGAGTTACAGTATTTTCAAACAGTATATACATATACCATAACTTTTTAAAGTTTATTGTAAACTGACATTGACAATGTAGCGACAACAGAATTCGATACTGTGACACCTATTATATAAGTCGTAAGAGTAATCAATCAGACTAAAAACAACTATAGTGCGCTGTTAAACTATTTTTATAGGTAGATGATATAAAGGATGATGATGTAACAAACGTTAATTGAACAAAAAACAGCTTATCTTGATAATTGTATCAGTACTGGTGACTTTGAGTAAAGAAACCCATATTTACGGATTTTTTGTTAACTACAATTAATTACCACTATTGCAGTAATAATAAAACTGTCTTTTCAGGAGTCGTGCCACGTCTCAAGGTATTGGAGCCGCGTGGAACTACATTGTAACGTTCCTTGGCGCCAAAACTCTTATCAACTTGGAAACCAATTTCAAATTATCAGGTGCTTTTGCCACGTATGCTGCTTTTGCTTATATAGGCACGATTTATTTGTACTTCTTCATGCCAGAAACAGAAGGGAAAACATTACAGGAAGTGGAAATCAATTACCAAGGAAAATTCAAGATTTTTGCCGACGATTGGTTTATCAACATGTTTAAAAAGAAAAAATGATTAAAAATGCAGTATGTTTTAAAATAAGTATACGTTATGCTAGATCTAATTTTTATAAAGCTAATATATAATTTTTGTGTTTTACTTCATAGCCTAGCTAGCGTATCTACTCTTAATTATCAGTTCGTAAGTTTTATAATTTAAAGGCTTATAACATCACTTAAAAAGAAATCTGTTTTTTTATCAATTGTGTAGGACTTTCTGTTTTCGCGGTAAAAAGTCATAATGTTGACTTAGTATCCCATAAAACTAGAACGAAATGTGAATCTGCCTTAAATAATGTTGATGGTACTACTGCTGCAAAAGCTATGGCGGCTGCTTCTGTTCAACTACCTATTGACAATACTGCCAAATGCACAGCTGACGAGATATGGAGATATGTGGTGAGTATTCCTGGTATGTTCCTACTGTATCGAGTTCAGCGTAAGGACTATTCTTGTGATGCTCATCTGAAAAAAGAACAACAATGTGAAAATGTTATCTGTTTTAACTTGTTAAGGACAAAAGTAGGAACTAGTGATTGGTAGTCTTTCTTTACTTAGAGACTTGAAACGAACTATCTGTTACGTAATAACTATTCAGTAATCAAATGAATGGGGTATCAATCGATTTGTCATTATTCTACATTTTCTAAAAACAAAATCAATCTAACAGGTGATAGATGCAACAAAGTGGGATCTGTAATAATTATTTTTCTAACGCATCCAGTAAGTTGTCAAGTGAAAGATAAGGAAATTTAAAGATAAAAATTTAGAACAAGATTAGAATAAAAATATTCCAATCGATAGAAAACAATTTTATTATATTTCAGCCTTAATAAATACCACTAAAGCTATCTGTCGGCATTACCGAATTTTAGTCGTGTTAAAGTAGAAAATTCCAAAATACAAGAAAAAGTGGAAAGATTTCTCAAACGACTACGAAAAAAAAACCTTAGGTTGCATTAACCAAAAGATTTGAATCCACCAACTTTATTGGTTTTATTTATCTATGAAATTAAAATCTGTTTTCTATAGTTGACACACAATCACGGATTATCTTTGAAATATTTATTATTTAATAACATTATTCATGTATAACTACATGCAGACTGCAATAAGAACTAAATAAATTTCAATCTACATATATAAAAGTTATTCCCTATTTTCCTTGATCACGATCATATTTTTTTTATGTTTTCAAATACTTTGTACTTCTTCTTCTTGTGTGATTCTTAGGGAACGAAAAATTAAAAAAATAGCGTAGAAAATCGATTTGAAAATTTATATTTCCGCGGGAAGGAAGTCGCGGGCAACAGTTAGTATTTTATAAATCAAAAGTCTTGTCGTAGGTAACAAGACTGACAAGAAGAGATGAGATAACCGGTATCCGACCTATTTGGTCTTTTCTTACGGCTGAATACCGGATAGAAAGCTAGTATCCGACCGAATATTAAAATTAGGTAGGTACTTTATTTAAGCCGTGTAACAAATGTAATCTCATATCTTCATTTTCAACTAAATTAACAATACTTGTTATAGTAATAGAGCGACTTATTTACGGTGAATTAATACCAATTCCTCTGTATTAAGGGGAAGTAACGGTTTTGCTTGTCTTCATAGACAATGCCAGCTTCAGATAAATCTTCCGCAGTATATACTACTGCAGGGTGGGTTCATATAAATTTTGACAAACTTGGTTAAGTCCGGGTATTGTATAGCATTAATAATTAGATTGGTTGACATTCAAAAGAGTTTGTAACTCGGGACTTAATCGTTACCCGGGAGACGTACTGTTCTGTGTTACACATTACATCAACAATTGTTGTAATGTTTACAACGAGCTAAAGTCGTTATTCTGCTTTTCGAGGTAAGTAACGTAAACCTGTATCGCTGTAAACATTACATCAACAGTTGTTGTAATGTTTACAGCGATACAGGTTTACGTTACTTCCCTCGAAAGGCAGAATAACAACTTTAGCTTTAGTAGTCTGGTTCACGCCAGTCTTGATCACATGTCTCATTAGAATAAAATCGGTTATTTTTGTTGCGCCAATAATTAGATGGAATTCCGAAAGTCGAGTTGCTTCAACTCTGAGTGGAACTTCCCAAAGCCCTTTCAAATAAATTGCATTTCCAACAACTTATTGGTTGGACGAGTCCAGAGAATCTGTAAAAAGAATGTAAATAAAATTATTTGGCAAATAGGTCATTTTAAACACTTGTATACGCCGATTTCTTTTTTAAAGCTAGATGGTGCCGGCATTTCCTATTACCTTAGCCTTGAGAAGAAACGCCGAAACAAAGTCAAGGTTCCAAGTCTACATATATTCAAACTGTGCAAGTGCCATGTAGGCGTCCTTCTTTTGTATAAGTATTTGAAATAAAAATAATTGAAATCTAATGATCGAACGCGAAAGTTTATAACTACTTAATTTAATTTAAAAACATAGATCTATGTTCTATAAATGCGCACATAGATCTCGTATTTAAACTTGATTTGTAGTTTAAATAAATAATATATGGACGCACGTGTTGTGCCTGGAAAAACCTCCTATCAAAAACAGTTTTTTGCAGCACACAGACACACACACGAACACACGTAAATGAATATTTTAAAAGCAGTTTTATTTTTAAAACAAGCAAAAGTTTTTTAACATGGATCAACTTTGTTATTTATAACTATTGTGCGTAAGGCAAAGCTGTATCTAATTAGATCTGGGTACACCTTAAATCTCAACTCTTTGAATTCCGTTTCCATGATTTATATGCGTCATCATAGTATATATAATATAATAATAACATTTTTATTTTTTTATTTTTTTTTATTTGTTTATAATAACATACATTGTCATTACAGGTAATACCCAATACATGCTCACGAGTATTTTATCACTTAACTTTAACAATTATTATAAATAGGTATTTATACGAAATAACCATTTCAGTTTTGAGCTGAACAATCACGACACCCCGTATACTAGATAAGTCGGTAATCACGGAACTCAATCACATCTTAGGGAGCTCCACGACTCTGCCACCGCAGACATTCAGGAAGGCCAATAATTATCGCCGCACCAATACGCCGCACCGTAACAAAGAAATTTTATGAAGTAGATGAACGCTGACGTAGTATTTGATCATAAAGCTTTGTCCGTGTTGAACCGTGTTCCACTCTTGGAATAAAAATTCTCTTATTTATAGCAGTCCCCATCAATGATTCACAGTCAATCGTACTACGATGCAAGTATTTCACTCCCATTCGTGTTCCATTAACTAAAGCTAATCATTGGATTACTGTGGTAGTCATGTACATATAGCGCCGTAACTCCCTAACCACTCTTGCTAGCCGACGAATAATGTTTCTTTTTAAAACTTTAAATAACTACATCGACGCCTCTCACATTCTAGGAAAGGTAGCATTAAGAGTACCTAGACCTTGTTCCTGTTCACTGAAATTACTTTTAGTGCCTTTTTATAAAACAATTTAAACTAGTAATAACTTCTTTAGATGTAGTGTTGATACGTATAATAATTAAGTAGACTGCGATATATTCAACAATAGTTTGGCTACTTACAAAATTAAACTACGCAAGCAACTCTTAAAGACCACTAAATAGTTACATAAATTGTTATCATCAGTAATGTAAATAATTCATGACTGTACGTGCTCTGGTCTTGTATCCATTGTAATGTGCCATTTTCAATTTTGAAATGTTATGGAACTCTAAGTCCAATAAGTACCGTATTGTCTCCTGATGCAAAAACTGTCTGTGACTGTCTGTTTCCTGAATAAAAAAAAATATTGTTGTTGGCATATCATAGTCAGATCACCCGGTCAATCTGTCCATCCGTCCAGTAAAAACATTCTCTATTAAGTTACCGTTGCAGCAGCTTACTTTGTACCATAACTTGACCACATTGGTATAAATTTTTACTATTGTACGATTTAATTTTTTATTTATAAGCCACAATATTATTGTAAGCTACTTTGTAATGAAAACAGCCATAGAATAACAACAATAAACACATAAATGGTTAGCTCAATACTACCATCTTTTATTTTCTTACAAGATTAACATGATTTACATATTTTATAGGTATAGTCAAAAAAAAAAAAAGGTATAGTCAGTACTAAAAATATCTATTCAACATAAGCGTCCAAAAAATGTATTGTACTAATATTCCAAAGCTATCTAGTTTGAGCCGAATAGTAATAAAAACTTTTTAACAAAAAAATTTACTGAAAATTATGTTTGTAATTGCACAGCGCTCTATGCCACTGCTGGATCCTGGGGCAGGATCATCAATGGAAGCTGTGGTCTCAGTGGCGCCATACGAAGTTTCCAGGTTGAGAACAGCCTCTTGTTAGGAGAAGCCGTTTTAGCCGAACAGTAAAAAAGATCGAGGTACCTTCCCGTTCCCGAAAGTCGATAAGTACATAAACATACAAACAAAAAAATCATTTAAAATTAATTAATTTACGTTTATTTGTATGTTTAGCGCCGACTCATAATTATTTTGGCATTTACATTAGTGTAGGAGTTTACTTAGGCCAACATGTTCATTTTTCGCTTTCAGTTCCTTTCTTCTATCGTCGGTTTAATTTTTAGTTAAAAAGTTTTTAATACTATTCGGCTAAGACTAGATAGTTTTGGAATATTAGTACATAACATATTTTTGGACGCTTATGGTGAATAGATATTTTTTGACTGACTGTATCTATAAAACATGTAAATCATGTTAATCTTGTAAGAAAATAAAAGATGGTGGTATTGAGCTACCCATTTATGTGTTTATTGTTGTTATTCTATGGCTGTTTCCATTACGAAGTAGCATATAGTAATATTGTGGTTAATAAATAATAAAAAAAAACGGACAAGTCCGAGTCTGACTCGCGCACCGAGGGTGCCGTAAGCAAATAAACTTGTATACGTCCATCTCGGAAATCAATTCTCGAAGACTTTTGCCCGTGTTTTTCGAAAGACAAACTTAACTTTGCGGTTGCGATGTACGACAAAGTCAACAATCCAACCCCAAAATATAAGTTTGCAATCATAAAATCTTTTTTTATGTGATATAACAACTAATTAACGACTTTCAGATTTTTTCCATTACTTGTGCTGTCAGACCTTGCTTCTTACCAAATTTCATGATCCTAGGTGAATGGGAAGTACCCTATAGGTCTTCATTTACCTACAAATTGAAACTTGATGAAATCTAAGGCTTAAATGAGTGTATCTTTTGATTGCGTTGATTTAGAAGCTTGATTTTTTTACGGCTTCAAGAAACCTTAGATTTATGTATTTTTCATTAATTACAACTTGATGCGTGAGTGAGTTCCTGAGAAAAAGATCTTGACAGACAGACAAACAGAC
Source organism: Euplagia quadripunctaria (assembly GCA_963859945.1). NCBI lineage: Eukaryota > Metazoa > Arthropoda > Insecta > Lepidoptera > Erebidae > Euplagia > Euplagia quadripunctaria. The sequence continues at coordinate 11,118,422 of OY982580.1, forward strand.
AGACAATAAAGTGATCCTATAAGGGTTTCTTTTTTCCTTTTGAGGAACGGAAAACAATTAAGACGTGCAATGTTAAAAATTTATATAAATGTGGTCAAGTTATGGTATAAAGCTGCTGCAACAGTAACTTAATAGAGAATGTTTTTGCTGGACGGATGGACAGATTGACGGACCGATCAGACTATGAAATATCAATAATAATATTTTTTTTATTCAGGAAACCGGCAGTCACAGACAGTTTTGCATCTAGAGACAGTACGGTACTTATTAGACTTAGAGTTCCAAAACATTTCAAAATTGAATATGGCACATTACAATAGACACAAGACAAGAGCACAAGATAAGCATCACAATTATCTACATTACTGAAAATAACAATTTATGTATTTAGGTAGTCTTTTATGAGTTATTTGCGTAATTTAATTTTATAAGTAGCCAAACTATTGCTGAATATATCAAGTTCTTCTTCATTACTATATGTATCAACACTACGTCTGACGAAGTTATTACTACTGTAAATTGTTTTATAAAAAGGCACTGAAAATAATTTCAGTAAACGGGAACCAGGTTTAGGTACTATTAATGCTATCTTTTCTAGAATGTGAGAGGCGTCGATGTGGTTTTTTAAAGTTTTAAAAAGAAACATTATGTAGTGACAGCGACATACATGACTACCACAGTAATCCGATGATGAACTGAAAGTATTATTAAAGGCCACTAATATTATTACAGAAGTATACGTTCTAATCTTTTGCCCTCGTGTTATCTCATCGAGATAAAATTAGAGTACGATACATTTCGTTTAACTGCTTTAAAAGTAGCCATTCTCGACTACATCATCTCGCCAATTTATTAGAACATTATCCATTAGAGAAAACGTAAAACACACAAAGAGACACAAAATTTTGCATAAACGTTGTGTGTTTAAGTCAAAAGTCTGTAGTTGGCATCTACTAATTCCTGCCCAGAGGAAACAGCTTGCGTACGCCTTGTCGGGAAAAACTTGGTACCTTTAAGCACGCCTTGATTTATAGATGCTTTATAATAACGTATAATTGTTCAAGGCCTACCGTTTTGGACACCCCATTAGAACTTAACTGGAAAGTTTTCCATATTGGGTAAATTGAACAAAGTTTAGTCTTGCCAGCATTGCTTCCCTGGATTGCAGATTTAAGCTGTTTCGCTTTCTTCCTGTAGACTGTTGGTGTCTCTTTTGCAATAGTATGTCTATAGTAAGAGATGTAGCATATCTCTGACATGTGGCGGGAACAAAAAAGTTTCCCGGTATTCTTCTCAAAAGGGGACAGTACTATTATTATTATTATAACGGTGTCACTTGTGCGGTGCTAACTCTGTAAATTCGCTTAACTGTTTAAGTAGGTACCTTAACTCTGTCTTGATTGCATTGTGCTACATGAAGCGATCGAGGCGAAACTGTCAAGCGTCCGTGTACTTGTTCGACAGAAACTGCGACTGCGTTTATTGTCCTGGACTAAAGCATATCAAAATAGCCTAAAAGTGCTGCCGATTGCGACGAATGTATCGGGTCGTTCGGCTCCCTACAATATAGTTGATCTGTGCTACGGCTGACGCGTGCATCATGCCCGTGAACGAGTGCTATTGGTCGGGGCTGGTCATCTCCGGACTGCTATTACTTAAATATAGTAGGAATTTATTGTGACTGTTTATATTTTAGAAACGTGTTGGAAAAGAGTGTCCTTGAAGTTTCTTGCCTGTTCTCCGCTACAGGATTTACGTTCGTATTGTCCCCGCACGTTACTAATTATTAAGAGTTATATAAATTGGCGTTACTTTTTGTTTCGCTATCATTGCTTGCTTTTGATTCTGGCAAGTTATTTCTTAATAAATGACACCATTGCATATCTAAAGTGCTCTGATATGCAATGCCTTAATTATTTTTTCTGATTTTTCTTACATTAGGAATATTAAATACTGAACATTATAAAAAAATCTCGTTTATATGTGAGACTGTTAATTTCCTAAAAAAATATTATTAGTACCGCTTTACCAGTGCTTTTTCATAAGTCAGCAAATGTTTCTGAAACATTTAACTTTATTGAAGTTTTATGAGGTTTTATCTAGATATTGAATTCTTTTTATTCCGCGACAGGTATACACGTAAGATATAAATTGGAACTTGATTGCTTACTTAATTTACATAAAAAATAAGTTCATACGCGTTACAAATAGATCGTTAACAAAGGTTTTTAGTATAAAGCCAAATCACGTGCTTCACAATTTAAAGTATTGTGTGCTGCTTTATTTTGTAACACGTGATAAGTTTTAAGGTTTGAAGGCGTGGTTTTGTCTAGTTACTTAGCACGTTTTTTATGGTTAACGCATAGTTTGTCCTCTATGTTTTCCCGTGCTTCTAACTGCTATCACTTACACAGTACACAACAGTTTATTTATTTATTTATTTATTTATCTCTTTATTGTACACCTTTCAAGTGAGATACAATTCAAAAATAATGTAGACATTCAGGTATAACAAGTGGCGGTCTTATCGCTCACGATCGATCACGGCGATCTCTTCCAGACAACCTTTGTACGGATATTAACAAATATATATTTTAATTGAGTTTTACTGAGATTAGCCAAGGTAACTTATTTTTATAGCACTAAGGTGGGAATAAGTATACAGCCGACGCCGTGGTAGTCACCATAAATATGGACAATTGCAACATTCAGGATGATACTTTTTTTAACTAATAGTTGTAATCCTACAGTAACATATTGGACAAGTGACATACGGTAGAGGGAAAGAGGCAGGGAGGTGTAAGGCAAAGAGTCAGAAACGTGAGATAAATAGACCTCTTGACTATCAATGCAGCTACTTCAAATATACTGTTAAAACATATTTACATTCGTCCGAAACCAAAACATGAACACAAAAAAATTGATAGCAAAACTAAAAACCAAAATTTTATTTAAATATCTCATACTATTATCGCATATTAGTTATTTTAAAAATGAATATTCATTACGAGTTTAAGAACTTGTGTAGCTAATTCTTTGGCACTAATATGCATTAGGAACGACCCGTGATTACCATTACATTAACGTTGAGTCTCCATTACCGAAAAGACAATATGTTACACTTATGCACACACTATAGTTATTCAAAATACCAAATACTTTTTGTGGTCTTTATCCTAACTAATATTATAAATGCGAGTGTGAGTTTGTTTGTTCTTTTTTTTGCTAGTTTATTTACGTTTTTGGGCCTGAACTCATTGATATATAAAAACCTTAGAAACACGCCAAAAAACATCCTCACCAAATGAGTGTTGCGTTTGATCGTCTTATGCCCGGTTCCTATAATCAAAAGAAACGAATCATTCGTTTTTACTGTCCGGAACCGAGCATAAAAGGGCATGATAGAGTCATGCCCTTTCAATGATTTAAGTAAGTATTACAGTTGATTTAAGTAAGTGTTGGGCACCGACTTCAAACAGACCGGCAGGCACCTAGTGCCCTTATAATGGTACCTATTATTTTAAAAGTGTCACATGTCTCTATAATTAAGTTTTAAATCGATTATTTTTCACTTTTCAGTACCCTTTCTTGGTGTTTTTGAAGTCGGTTTAACTTTTATTTTTAAAGTGTTTATTTTTAAAAATGTATCCCTTTGTCTGCTGCCATTTTCGCACTTGACGTCACTATGGCTTCAAATAACTAAATGACAATGATTGAATTTTACAGATCACAGTTCATAAATGTCACACGAGAAGACAGCGGTTGCCAAAGAGTATACAAACACTAGCGGTTGCATCGGGAAATCATCTTGTTTTGTCATAATGTACTTGATTGTTTACATTGATAAAATAGTAACGCTTTTTATTCTGCTCATGGTGAAATACAGCTTAACTAACTAGATGGTTTTCCCCTATCCGCTATCGTGGTCTTTCGTCTATTTTGAGTTTTTTTAGAGAAATAAAATAACACGTTTTATGGACGTGCATAAAATCTATCTCAGTACACCACAGACTACCCTGAAATATATTTGTTAATATCCGTACAAAGGTTGTCTGAAAGAGATCGTCGTGAGCGATAAGACCGCCAATTGTTATACCTGAATGTTTACATTGTTTTGAATTATATTTCACTGAAAAGGTGTACAATAAAGAGATAAATAAATAAAATTTTGCTTAAATAAAGTGAAGAGGGTGAAAGTGACACACAAATAAAGCTATTATTCCTTGGGTTTAAAGGTATTAAAGGAGTTTCAAAGATTCGATAGAGGTGAACTTTATTTGGTAACATTAACAAAAGCATTGACAATAATGATGAATTAATTACTAGAGCAAAAGATCTAATAAAATAATAATGTACACCAATCTCCGGAACACTAATGATTCTAGTATCGATGATTGTCTGAAGTAAACAAAGAGGATGGGTCAAGATGAAATATTGTGTTTCTATCATATTGCAAATTTTACTTGACCTGAAACAAGAATTTTCTTGTTTTAAGTCTAGTAAAATGTTCAATTGGAAATGAAAAATTTAAATGCATACTGTTGTAAACAGAAATTTAACCCTAAAGTGGTGTGCTATGACAGGCCCTAAGCCGTGTCATAGACGCATGGTCAGCAGTTTTGCCAGAACCAAGCCTCTTGAACGCGTCTGAGGATCTTTCCCTTACCGACAACGAGGCGTCATGGTTTGGTAGGTTCTCATTTCTTTTGACTGTTATCTTACCTTACCTGTTATAATTATACATTGGATACACATTATGATACAGTCGTTGGTTACTTGTGTCAAATGTGGTAAATATAGTACAGCAACGAGTTTACTATTATGGCTACTGAAAATAATTAATATTAGAGTACCATCTCGTTATCCCCGTCCCCAAATTACTCTATTTAACCTCCGCTTCGTAAAACCGTACTTGAATCTAATTCTGCTATCCCATGTATGTGCAAATTAGCGAGCGAAAGTAGTAGATGTACTGATATCTTTTCAAGATTATTAGGCAAATTTCGCAGTGACATAAAATTATTCCTTTCTGACAAACAATCTATAAGTTAGTAATCTACCAACCACCTTCTGTTGTTTTGGTTTTGTTTATTTTATTTAAATAATATGTAAAAAAGTAAATAAAAATCAGAGCATGCGGTGTTTGCTCATAAATGGTTGTATATTTAGAATAGGTATGTGTATAATAATTTAAGTGCATGAAAATAATAAATATAACAACTGTCAGTGAACTAAATAAATAAATGGCTATTGGTAATGTAATGCTGCGTTTCTAAGGGCTACTAAGCATGCATGCATGTCTTTTGCTGTGGCTGCGATGAAGAGCTTGATTTTTGGTTTATGTAATTCCTGAAAAACCCCGTGATCTGGTACTGGTGGGGTACTTTAGAAACGGAGAAGAAAATTTAACAATATCCGTACAAAGGCTATCTGGAAGAAATCACCGTGCGTGATAAGACCGCAGATTGTTTTACCTAAATATGTGTAACGTGTTTGTATTGTATTTTACTCAAAGGGATACTCAATAAATAGATAATTGAATAAATTTCATTGTTGGAAAAATTATAGCTGCAATCACGAATGGACACGATAATTCATTTCCAGGGAGCCTTCCATTCCTAATCCAGCCCTTTGGTGCATTAGCATCAGGACCTGTAGTGGACTACTTCAGCAGGAAGAAAGCTACATTTTTAGTTAACATTCCACATGTCATTGCATGTATTCTTACTAATCTACCTTCCTTATTCATAGCAAATGGTCTCCTAGGCTTAGGAACTAGATTAATAGAACCACCCATCCTTTCTTATGTTAGTGAAATTCGATAGATAGATAGATAGAATATTCTTTATTGTACACCAATAATTGAAATTCATTGAGACAGATCATAGCTTAAAAATTAGAGTACAATGGGCGGTCTTATCGCTAATAGCGATCTCTACCAGACAACCTTTAAATGGAGATAATAATAGAAGTATTAAATAAAAACAATAGTTGATGGCGAAATTAGGTGCGTATTTTTAAATTTTATATCTTATTTTAACTTAATTTGTTTGATGAAAATCATTACAAGTTGATGTATGTATCTATTTACATTATGAGCATAAAAATATCACTACCTAAAACTTTATTTGTTTGTAATTAAAACCTAAGGCAACATTCAACGGCAAGGTAATACACAGTATATTATTTCTTTTTTCTTGGACTACTGCATCCGTGTAACTATGCAATTTGTTATCTATTATGTCGTTCTTAGTCGAAGCAGATTAAAACTGATTGATTTACTCTTGAATTATTTGTGTTGTGGGTAACCACTCCGCATTTTAAATATGAAGATACAAGCTTTAAGGTATTTATGCAGACATTCTGAAATAAGTTTTCGTTCATTTAAGTTAGTCTACATAAGTACTACTGAGTACCCAGTCTAGGTTTATTTGAAACGTCATTTGTTCACAATAGTAGAGTAGGCACATAACTGGTGAGTCAATATTCGGATAAATTATAAAAATGTATTCTAACAGGAGACAACCTTAACGTCGTCCATCATCATAACAAAAGAGTAATACGATAGAAAGAGAGGCTTAGCGCTATGCCATCTGAATTGCACTTTATTGTGTCGGAGCAAGAATCGTTATTTATTGTAATGATTTTACGATTACGTGTGCTGTGGTATATTGTTGTGTAATACTATTTTGGACCAAGTGATTAAACATTGCATTATAGCAACGGGCCATTTAAATAATAACAAGTGAAATTAGGCTTAATACTATTATAAACTTCGTTATTTATCAGTATCACATTGTTTGACCATTATGAATATCGCTACACAACTGTTGGCAATATGATAATTAAGCCACTTAAGCTACATAAGGCAAAGCGCTAGGACCAATAACATACATTGAAAGATCGTGATCAGATGCTGGATAGAAAACAGCTGTGCTCTGTAGAAGAGTTATTTTCTATTTAGTTTCAAATTTGAGATTTTATAGAATGGGACAGATCATATTTTATAGACAAGTACTAATATCAAAGTCAAATTTTAAATTTTGGCTGAAGGCTGATATAACTTCTAAATTTCGTAAATACAGGGGCTATTAAGGATCACGGTTTATTTTTATATTTTTGTTCATTATTAAGATCAGGTATATTATTACTATAGCTGACGATGTGGTGATATGCAAAATAATGTGGATTTTAGTATGTATTGTCTCGTTATAACCATTTACAACACTATGTTACTGTTTGGTTACTATCACAAGGCAGAAACAAAGAAGCCCTTAATGCGTGTGCGGAGCAATGGGTATGACAACAGAGGGTAAAAGTGTTGTTGTAAGTATGTAGTTCTTTAACGAATTTGTCAAGTTTCTCATAACTACGATTCCATCACGTTTTCTTAATCAGATTTTAAAGCACGTTCTCAGGCACAAAAAAGTTAAATATCATACCTAGTATTGTCTATGGTAATCCAGTCATAAGTCCATTTCAGATCAACTTAAATAACTTTTTTTTAGAAATTTTACACATTATGAAATAATTTCTTGCATGTAATGGTTGGAGTTTTAACTTTAGTAGGAAGCGTTTTAATTATTGGGTGCATTAAACTTCTCGGAAAACGGAAGATTGGTATTTCTGCAATCCTCGGATCAGCTGTGTGTTGTACCGATCTGAGCGTCTATGCTTATTTATACCTGGGCGAAAACGTCTTCTCCTATGACCCTAAGACTTATCCAGAAGATAAAAGTATAGTTCCCTTGATCTTCTTTTATGGACTATCTATCTTCACCGTCATGAATGTTGTTTGGATTTTACTTGGAGAAATATTTCCGTTTAGGTAAGTTGGTCTCATTACTTCAAAACTATGTATTGGGCAACGGTAATTGTAATAAAGTATCATAGATATTTTACATTGAAAAAATCAAACTACTTTAAAATCTTTTTACAACAAGAGCCGGACTCTGCAACCATGAATAATGATAGTTCGATAATGTTACGTAATGTTATATAGATAACATTAATGTTAAAAAAGATTTATCGAATAATGCTGGGCCTTATCGAGAAGCAATTATTGCAATGATTTATTGCCAAGTTTGAGTTTCTCGGAGAGTTTAGAGTTTTTCACAATATTTATCAGATGTTTGCTTCTGAACAGAATCTTAGAAAGTAGTAGTAAATTATAGTATTTTCCTACAGTTACTATAACTTTTTTAAATCAATTTAAAATGTTACCACATCAATTTGATACTGTAACCTCAATTACATAAGTCATAAGATTTACTAGAGATCATACTACAGTCAATATAGCGCGCTTTTAAACAACTTTCATCGCTAGATGTTATAAACGATGATAATGATATAAAAGTTAATTTAAAAAAAAAACCTTATCATTATTACTATTATTTTACAATAACTTGATTATTGTACCTGTATGGATGACTTTTAGTAAAAGACAACCATATTTACGTCCATTTTGTAAATATGTAAATTAATTACCACTATTGCAGAAAAATTATACAGTGTTTTCAGGAGTCTCAGGGTATTGGAGTCGCATGGAACTACGTAGTAACGTTCGTTGGAGCCAAAACTCTTATCAACTTGGAAACCAAATTCATATTATCAGGCGCATTTGCCACGTATGCTGCCTTTGCTTTATGTCCCCCTGATTTATTTGTACTTCTTCATGCCAGAAACAGAAGGGAAAACATTAAAAGAAGTAGAAACCTACTACCGAGGGGAAATCTCAAGATTTTTACTTAAGATGTTTTATCTACATGTTTAAAAGAAAAATAATTAAAAAATGTAGTATATTCACAACTAAGTACACGTTAGACTAGATACAGTGCTTATAAAACTAAAATTGAATTTTTGTGTTTTACTTAATAGTCTAGCTACCGTGTTCTTAATTATCAGCGAGAATTTTAATTTATAGGCTTATAATATCACTTAAAATAATTATCTTTTATTCTATTGCGTAGGCTCTTCTATTTTCGCAATAAAAAGTGGTAGAGTTGACTTAGTATCCCATAAAACTACAACGAAAGGTGAATCTGCCTTAAAGAATGTTGATGGCTCGTCATAAGATAATGCTACTGCTGCAAAAGCTGTGGCGGCTGCTGCTGATGCACCCTGTTCATCTATTGACAACACTGCCGAATGCACAGCTGACGAGATATGTGGTGAGTATCCCTGGTATGTTCCTAATGAACCGAGTTCAGCGTAAGGACTAAACATTCTTGTGATACCCATCTGAAAAAACAGCAACAATGTGAAGATTTTAGTTATTTAACAACAAAAGTAGGAACTAGTGATTCGTCGTCTTTCTTTACTTAGAAACTTGAAACAAACTATAAAAAATAATAGCAAAAACATAGGTTTTTTTCTTGGTTCTGTATTTCGAGTCGATACGCATTTTATTTGCGTAATTTAATTTTTATTTTATTTGAGGAGGCCTTGCTATTAAAATAAATGTATTTGATTACATGAATTTTTATGAGCTCTGCCACTATTGAGATGCTTTAGTTATGGACTAGGTTTTATTTATATGTGAACACACTTTGTGATACATTCTTAAATGCGTTATACACTGTGATTCCCTACACACGTTTCCTTATAGAATATGGTGAGTTCCATATTCTTTAAGGAAATAACAGCTTGACATTGACTTGATTTATTGTTATTTTAAAAATGTTGAAATTTACACCTGAACGAGTAGATATTTAAGTTTTAACACCTACATTTTTTAGAACGATTTCCAGGTTTGTGTCGCCTCTAACTACGAATTTCGGTAGTTCCAAATCTGTGTCCTCTTCTGGGAAACTAAGATAACTCAATAATCGGGCATCTGTAAGGTTAGCCAGAAATCTTGTAATACCTTCAGATGGTGATGGTAATATTACCATCAATGAGTACTTATTACCCTGAAATAAAAAAAATACTATATTTAACAATGTGTCGTTGCACTTGTTACAAATACAGAAAAAAATATTTGATTATATTAATGAAAAAATGTACATATTCATTTACGCATCATTTTAACAACATTAATATTTTCAAATCTATTTATATAAAAAAATACTATACTTAACAATGTGTCGTTGCACTTGTTACAAATACAGAAAAAAATATTTGATAAAATTAATAAAATAATGTACATATTCATTTACGCATCATTTTAATAACATTAATATTCTCAAATCTGTTTATATAGGCATACAGTAGACTGGAGCGAATTAGTAAGCGATGTTTTATGGTTCAGATCTTGAAAGTCTTTTTTTCCATGTACAGCAAAGCCGCAGCCATGTAGGTATGTTTGTTTTTATGTACACAAATAACTATTTATCATCAGCGCCTAAACTTCTAAACCAATTTCGATGAATGAGGTATCAATCGATTTGTAGTTATGTTTTTCGAACCGAGTAGGTTTTCCAATGAAAGATAAGAAATATTAAAGATATAACAATATATGAATAAAACTATACCTACCATGCAATAGAAAAACAATTTAATTATGAAATTTCTTTATTAATAGCGCTATCTGTCCGTACCGTATTTTAGTCGTGTTAAAATAGAAACGTCTAAATTACAAGAAAGTTCAAAGATCTCTCTCCCTTAAATTGGATTTAAAAAAAATTGTGAAACCTTTAGAGGCTTCACATTTTTTTTCACATATTATCAAGGTGGGCTATGGGCCGGTTATCCGATATCCAGCCAAACAACTATCTATTCTATATCTCTAATTTACTTTTTTAATCATTTTATTTAGGATAAATAAATCGTATTTAAGTTTGTAGAACTTTTTTTTCCAGTTACTTGTTACCCGGGAGACGTACTGTTAAGTGTTAAAAATTACATCAACAGTTGTTTTTATGTTTACAGCGATACAGGTTTAATGTTACTTACCTCGAAAGGCAGAATAACGACTTTAGATTTAGTAGTCTGGTCCACACCAGACTTAAACACATGTCTCATTCGCATAAAATCGGTTATTTTCGTTGCGCCATTACTTAGATGGAATTCCGAAGGTCGAGTTGCTTCAACTCTGAATGGGACTGCCCAAAGCCCTTTGAAGTAAATTGCATTTACAAGAACCAATTGGGTAGAAGAGTCCAGAGAATCTGTAAAAAGAATGTAAATGTAATAAATGCTGTATCTATCTATGCCCATATTATAAATGCGAAAGTAACTCTGTCTGTCTGTTTGTCTGCCTGTTAAGTTTTAACGCCTGAACCGCTGAACCAGTTCTGATGAATTTTTGTAACTAGATAGAGCGGACCTTGGAGAAGGACATAGGCCTCTTGTTGTGGAGGTGGCTGGCCAGCCTCTTAATGCCGCAATAGTTTATTGCACGCAATACGTAGTTGCCTCGACACTATACCGCGCCGAGTGTTGGAGGTTCGGCTTTCAAATGATACAAAAAACTGTGTGATCTGATCAAATAATTGTGCTGAGTCTGACTGCTCTTTTTGTCCGATGTTTGAATATTTATGAAGTCCCAAACCAAATAAAGTGACGTTTTATCAGTATTCGTAAGTTAGTAAGCAAAGCGAGCAACTTTTGATCCTAAAGGATGAAAAAGTTTTCTACAATGATTTCCATCCACCAGTTGTTTTTTTGCAAAAACGCTTTGGATAACATTATCTCGCTTACAAAGCACGAGCTTTGCAATATCTTACCGCGTATTAACTACTTAGTGACTCGCTGAGTAGCTGCCACCGTAGGTACAGTTTTGGAAATGCACCATTACGATTGCAGGGTAACACAGGTCCATTTTAACTTGGTTATTTGCAATTCGAATGCATTTTCCCACAATATAAGTTAAGTATCTTCTCATATTCGCAACCTATTAAGACTCCGTTACGTTAAATTATAGTTTGAAGTTTTGAAAAAAGTTAAATTTACCTGCAGTAATAATTTTTTCTATTTTATTTAAGGTCTTTGATGACACCCATTTGTTGATATCACGTGCTGCTAGATCAGGTCTTGCAAAGGATACACGTGTGATATCACTATCAAAATTTGCTTGGGCTACTCTCTTGAAATCGCTGTTAATATTAAAAGATTCTCCTACATAAACGTTACTTGCTGTTTTCAAAACACTAGGGCCGTTACGATTCTGGAAATAGTTACACGATTTTAATAACATGTTTGCCGAAAGTTAGAAGAGTTGCATACTTGGGTCCCACTGAAAGTGTTTTAGAATAGGCTAGTAAGAAAAACAGCCAATGAAAAATTTATTTAAATTTTGAATAAGTAACTCTTTCGAAATCTGTGGATGTTTAATGATTTCAAATGTCATTTGTTTTTACAAATTGGTGGCAATTTAAAAAGTGTCTGTCGTGCATCGAAATAGATTTGACTATTGATTTATTACGACTTTCTTTGCGGTCTTACTCAACTACCATATTACGATAGACTTCGATCGGCATTTCATTACGAAGCCCCATCTCGTGCCACAACTGGTTCAATGAGTTTAAACGTGGTCGAAGCAAACTAACTGAGGATTCTCGAGAAGGGCGTCCTTCTACGACGCGTCGCCCCTGTTTCTTTTTATAGATGAGGAAAAAAATTTACTCGTATTTGTAGATCGCTCAAGTTATTGAGAGAAATGTAACAAATCATGCCCCGCACACGGATGGAAAATTGATCTAGATTGCGTAACAAATGAAATTACGAAAAAACACGTGATGTGCGCTCTGTGTCGCTATAATTTTGATAGAAAGTCGAAATCGAATAACTGTTACGATTCAACATTGCAATTTTATCGTGTTTGTCTAAAAGACAAAGAATCTGCGCAATGGATGTTTTCATTCGAAGATTTGCCGACAAAAGTAAAGAAGGTCAAAAGTCAAGGGAAAAAGATGATTACCTCATTCTTTGGACGGATGGGTCATTTCGTAACAATCATTCTAGAAGATAAAAGGACTGTAACTGCAGATTGGTATGTCAGTCATTGTCTACCAGTTGTCTTGGAAAATGTTAGACAAAAGCGCCCCAGAAGCAGGATCCTCCTCCGCCACAGCTATGCTCCAGCTCACTACTCCAGACGGACTATCGAATATTTGTCTATCAAAGGTGTGGAGCTAGTGAGTCATTCTTCTTACAGTCCCGACCTGGTATCTTGTGACTTTTACTTATTTCCAAAAATAAAAGATAAACTTAGAGAAATTCGTTTTATGAACCCTGAACATACCGTGGCCTTTTTGAAAAAGTCGTGGAAGAGATCCATAAGAAAGAGTGGGCATGCGACGGTGCTTAGAAAGGAACGGAGACTACTTCGAAAAGCAATAAAAATATTAACAGGCTTTTATATCATTCCGTTTTTCATTTTCTAAAAACTTTCAGTGTGACCCTCGTATTTTACCAAAATATGGATATTCTTTAATAAGTGCTTGTTCTATTCTTACTTTGTAGTCAGTAGTAATCCTAGAATACGCAGCGGGCAAGGCTTCTGGCATCATACCTAAAACTCGCGTTAGCTCTTCCTTAGTTGACCCGGAAGTTCCCTGCTGTAGCAAACAGAGAAGAGAACCAACGGAATAAGGCGAAACCACTACGTTACCAACCACCATAGAATTGATAATCTGAAATATAAAAAAAAATAGTAAGAATATTGGCTCATCTATACATATAAAAATCAATGTATGTTTGTTTGTCCCCTATGCGTTCCGAAATCATTGATGAGATTGTAATGAAACATTGGAACAATGGAGAATTGAGATCTAAATTGGTACCAAGTTCTGTAGGCAATCCTGAAATTTATTTATAAGAACATACAACATTCCAAAATAAATTTAAAACACATATTGTTGTTTTTTTTTTCTACTACAACAATGTTTTCTATTTAAAAGTATAACTTCTTACAGTCCATTTTTTTTTCATAAATCCTCATCCTCATACACCTTGTATTTATGAAATTTGGGGTTTTAGTTAGTCTAAGGGGGTTTTAAGAAATAAATCAATTTTCATGTATTTATTTGTATTTATTAGATTTTGAGCTCTGAAGGCATCAAAAATGGCTCCAAATGGTTTGTGTAATTAAAACACACGGCTGCTGCGTCGCCAGTTCCTTTTTCTTCAACTTGGCTTGACATACTGCCGCGTGTCTAGATAATAAATACATCTTTAAATATCTTTAATTAATCCGGATTACCGTTATGTTACCTACTTAAATCTAACATATGTTTTAAGTTTGACTAACACATATGAGTCATTGTTACTTGAATAAAGAATATTTATTATTACTAGAGATCGCGTGGTGGTCGAATTTCGACCATGGTTTATTTCATTGGCCAATATTACTTGACCTGTCATTGTATAGACTTTTGTACCATGACAAGTTTTTCATTTCTTTTACCTTTGTAGCAAATATTGTTCAAAATTTTAGCATTCGTCACTTCTTCTCTGTATAAACTATAAGTGTGCGAAATTTCATACTGCTCCGTTTTCTTTTTCAGCCATTAAGACATTGTCGTCATGGGGAATGGTGATATCAACAATCATTGCTCGGCGCTCTAATCGGTCTATTACCACTATATCAGGTTTATTGGCACCAATAGTCCAGTCAGTGATAATAGACCAATCCCAGTACAATGTTGCACGATCATTTTCAAGAACTGGTTCAGACACATACCTGTAGTACGGTAATTCCACAGTCACAAGGTTATATTTAAGAACAAGTTGCTGATGATATTTATTTTTATTATTAAATTAATGACAGCAAACTCTCCAAAAGAACCCAAGTTCGTGTCTTTAGGACATAAGAATGTTTATATTTTTTATACTAAAATTAAATTTGTCTTATGAAAATCGGCGTCGGCGGAAAATCACTCATTTTTTGAACTCATATTAGATTCTGTCGATTAATTTGTTATCTCACCACAAAAAAAGGCTGAAGGAATATGGACAGAAGGAAATATGATAATAGGCTATATTAAGGTCAAATAACTAAACATTTTATTTTTTACATTTAATTTGGATTGTTGTTAAGAAGGATTAGAAATTCCAAAGTGTGTGAGTGTATACGTATGTCAGTGTGTTTGATGCTTGTTACCTACTCCTTTAAGCTGAAACGTCTAATGCCGCGTTCCAATAAACAAGAAACGATTCGTTTTGCTTACGGACGGTAAAATTTTCATTAAAAATTCAACGAAATTTTACCGTCCGTAAGCAAAACGAATCGTTTCTTGTTCATTGGAACGCGGCATAAGTGAATTTGATTGAAAAGAACAAATAACGAAGAAAGTATCACATCGGTATACGAACCGCGATTGATGAAAAGCTGAAAATACTTTAACCGTTAGGTAACGTTTGTTGGTAGGGTTGTTACTCAATCGCGCTACTTTTAACGAATTAAATGAAATTGTAACTCATAAAGATTGTATCTTATATTTACTCATGTATTTTACGATAGAGGCGAGATCCAAGTGGATAAAGGATGTGGATAACTGAGGGTCCACTGATTTGGATTGTTCTGTCATCAGTACTGATACTAGAATGATATCTTCAATGAGCTACTCAATTCCAGAGGTTAATAAAATAACGTATGGCCAAAGTTATCTACTAGTAATATTTAAAAACACTCACCTTTAATAAATTAATTCCCACATTTGTTACAGAATATAAGACATGGTTAAATTGGGAAGCATTGGGTACTTGTTGTTGTAACACTTGTGGTCTGAACGATATCTGTCCCTCAGAACTTTGCTGCGTTGCTACTGCTCCATTTGACAAAGCATCGTTTGTTAATTTTCTACCATTCTCTTGTTGTACAGTTGTCGTAACAGATATTTCATTACTTCTTTCTACTTCAACTGGATTTCTCTTGACTGGCGGGTTATCAAAAACTCGTTTCAATACATTTTCATTTCCATGGACACCTTGTGGTGATAATGAGCGAGTGAACAACTCGCTAGATTTGTCAGAAAAGAAAATATTACCTGAATTTTGATCCTGAGGATAATACGTACTTTGTGGAAGGAAATTTTGTGGTTGTACGTGATTAATCATGAAGCACAGCGTTAAACCTGTAAAAAACAAGACAAACTTAATTAGCCTAGATTTGGTTTGCTTAATTTTTTTTTTTTTTTTTTATTTAAATAAAAAGACAACTCCCGCATTAGGAATTACTCCTGTGTCACGGGGGTATTCACAAACATACAAACAACGGACACAAAGAAAACCCAGAGACTGGTGGGAATCGAACCCACGACTTATAGCATAGCAGTCAGGGTCACTAACCACTAGGCCAACAGGCCAGTCTTTGCCAGGCTTTGTAAATGAATAATGTTTCGGACCATGCGTAGTAAAAAAATTTGCCGCAGTCGGCTATCTATTTAATGTTTACGATCAACTTAATCAAAAATCAAACTTATACTCATACAACCAGTTTTCAAATATATAAAATAAAATATATAAATATAAAAGAAACACCATTCAAAAAAGCTACCTTATTTTATAAAACTGCTGTATAATAATGTATTACTTAGGTAACCGTCACTTGATAATGCACACCGAAACGCGATGCAACGCGACGCGGATTGCACGTTTTAAGATAGCAACACAATGGAACTTATTTACTACACAAGAGGTGAACAGCTCAGTTAGTACAGGAAAGTAGTTTCTACGGCATCGCTCGAATGACGCCATGTTGTGCCACAGGACGCAGCAAGACGAAGCTGCCGACACTTTGGCATACTTACTAAACTGTGTACCCTTTTCTGCAGTAAATAAGTGCTATATAGTTATCTTAAAAGGCACGCCGTGCGGTGGCCCACCATTAAATGGACCATTGAACTAATCAAAGCGACTAAGAGGAGAGACGTTGAATGGAGCTGATGCATGACCGCTCTTATTGGTAGTCTTGAACGTTCAGCAGTTTAAGACATACTGCTGAGATGATGGATATGAGTCTTCTTATTTTTGGATTTTTTCCTACAGTATTGCATTTCGATATATAAGTTAGGAAAGATTCATATTATCTATTCCTTCATTTTGGCAATGGTCATCCAACATTTCTTAATGAAACCCATAGGTCGAAAGATTAGCGTTTGGAAATTGGAAATAGAGAACCTCTTCAGCTTCGTAGTAGTTAAGGCATGAAAGCCTAACAAACAAACAAATAGATTCACATTTACAATATTAGTTAGGATTAGAATTAAATTATACCTGTATAATACAATATTTAAATTATGTTAATAATGAGTTTCAGCCTTATTAGTAAAATAAATATATTGCGTTGTTAGTTGCATACCATCAATTAAATTATTATAACTACACTTTTAAATTATTGTAAGATATTAATGAGGACACTGATTTATTCATCTGAAATTGCATCTACTCATATTTTACCACCGTCTTTTTCCTCATGTCTAGTTTAAATAATGTAGACAACTATAGTTCTGGAAATTCCACTAATATTATTTTTATTGACTCTTAGTTATTACTACTATTCGATCGAGAATACACGATCGAAGCTACTGCTATACTCATTAGGATATTCGACTCTTTTGCATAATTTTATATGGGCAAGCCATGAAGACTGTGGATAGTCGAGGGCCTCCCACCATCAACAGCCTGCGAGTGGCAACTGGAGCTGGGTACTTTTTTTTGTGCGAGGGAAACCGTCTCGGGCCGTCACCCCACCGGGGTTTTCGGTGGAGCACTGTGTCGGAATCGAACCGACACAGTGTGCCGTACTGCGCCTGAAATAGGAGGGATCCGGGAACAGCTTTTATTAAGACATCTGGACCCTTTCTAGCGCCTGCCCGCATTTTTGCGGGCACCACTCAATAGGCAACGTCCAGGCACACGTGGAAGCCGTCTCCTCGTGGGGGGCCGTAGCGTAGCGGATGGAGGGAAAAACAAGTCCCGTCCACCCGCGGCCACACTCAGGGCGGCATGATTCGCTAGGAAGCACACCTCCGCCACCCGGTTCACCGGGTGGATTAGGTCCGAGTGGAGATCGTCCTCCTGGACTCGTACCGCCGCCTCCTTCTGATATAGATGACGTCCTCACAGAAGGTTGCGACCGCGGTAAAATTCCTGTGCTACCGGCCATGGAGCGTATGACGGCCGGTAGCGAGAGACTCCAATGATTGCAGTGAGAGCCCGACGCTACGTCGCCCAGGCGGAGTAAACCACCTGCGTGTGCTGAGCCTAGTTCTCACTACAGTTGCAGTGGTGACAGGCGGGACTCAATTCCCTCCTAGCGACCGAGTGCAGGTACTTCCCGAAGCAGCCGTGCTCGGAAAGGACCTGCGTCAGTTGGAAGAAAGGGTCCCGTGCTGCCGCCCTGCCCACCCACTCTAACCCAACGTAGCCTTCGATTCTTTTGTTTTATTTATTCGGAAAGACCTCGTGTAAGTGGTTAGTGTTATTCTCGCAGGTGCTTCTATTCAGTGTTTTGAAGATCGACTCGCTTTCAATGTAAATTGTGAATACATTTTTGATTAGATTTGTATAGTTATTTAAGCTTAATCATGCAATTAAAAAGAACTAGTTACAAGGAAGTTGGCGCCTTTATTGAAAAACACACGAAAGAAGACAGTATGATATGTTCGTATTATCACCTTAGGTATATCAACATAACGAAATGACCCCAAGAGACCTTAGATTCATTAAAATATCATCATCATAATCATTAGCTAAATTGTTGTTATCATTTGTAATAAATATAGTATTCGATGTATGATTTTATGTTTTACCCATCTTTGACTAGATTAAAATCTAGTATTAACTGGTTTATAAATAACTTAACAACGGCAAGCCGGTTTCTAAAATTTTAATACCTATGTACATATTAGAAAAAAAACAAAATGTTTGTATTAGTATTAGAAAATCTCAGCTAAGTACCAAACTTCATTATTGAATAGGCAAAAGCACCATATCCAGGTGTGACTAAAATTAATCATAGCTATTATTAAATACTTACATTTTAATATCATCTTTGTTGCTTTTTGGCTGCACATTAAGTTAAAACGTAATAACATTACTTTAAATTGTTATGAACAAGATAATTAACACATTGATGTAATTAAATAAACTACTATTATCAAAATGCGCCAGAGAAGAGTTCACGTACTTGCACCAAGCACTGACATCGGACGAGTGACTGACTGTAAACAAGAAATGAGTAAATCATTATGATCTTTCATTTAGGGAATTTTAAATCATATGCTCTTTGTATAAGGTATAGTTTACCATGGCATTATAGCTTTACTAGACGTGGGTCAATACCTACACGCAGCATCGGGTTTTCCACGACAACCGGTTGGCAGACATTATCCTTGACAATCTTTAGCAAAATTTATAAAAATGTGGACAATAATGTTTTGTATTCAAGAGCAAAATAAAAACGTTTGATTTTAATCGTCCATTCTAAACTGAGAGAATTCCCTGACGAAGAAGAATACTATCCAGAAGTATATATGTTTGTTTTAGTAAGCAAACATGAACAAGTTCGCTGTGCTATTCGTAGAAATAGATGGCAACTGATAGTATTAATAGTGTAGCTTTATTAAAACATCAGAACAAATTTCCACTGATGAAATCAGAAATTATAAGTATAACGAAAAAATAATAACAAACAGAGATGCTCAGTAAAAGTTCTATAAAAGCATGTTTTAGAGAAAGTGGAAGTCATGTCATACCATCAATAATAATTGGAGATGATAAAACGGTAAAACTGTCAATAATCTTGTACCATTTGTAAACTGACCTGTATTATGAAAATAAATAAATCTTGTATTTTTGTTTTTTTTTTATTATATTAATTTTTATTTTTTTTATGTTATATTTTAGGAGGTAAACGAGCAGACGGGTCACCTGATCGTAGGTGACTACCGTCGCCCATGGACACCTGCAAGTCAAGAGTCACAAGTGTGTTGCCGGCTATTGAGATGGACGTACGCTCTTTTCTTGAAGGTTTGAAGGTCGTTTCGGTCCAGGCGACATTTCGTTCCAGAGATTGGTTTGATGTTATTGTTCAATTTGAACTGTTTATCACGAATACAATTTGGGACATGCATTATTAAAATTGATGTCTGTTGTGTGTATTCATAGTTATTTTTTGAGTGCAATACTATCCTATACCTACGAGAACTTTAACGTTTAATAATAACGACGCTACTGATACATGTGTATCAAAACAATTACGTATGAACATAATTGTGTTTTTATCGATAATGTGGACCAAATTGCGTACACTCGTATACATATATGAATATATATATTATTTTAGTATGAAATCTATCCCGCGCGAAGAATCAGCGCAGGAATTCCGCCAATGTCAAGTGTTTTATAATTATACAAGTTAAATAACAAATGCTACATTTATGTAATTATTATCAACGATTCTTACTTTGAGTGTCAAATAGAGAAATTACGAATTTTCTGGTATTATTAAGATAGATTTTCTGGTCAAAAATACAATAAATATATGATAATGATGACTAGATTAAGAGCTCGGGCTAAGTGGTGACCTAGTAGGTTAGCACATTACAAAGTTAAGTAATACTAACAGTAACTAAAAGTCGTAAGGAAATTGAATACAAAAGTACTCATAAATAGAAAAACGAAACACAGTAAAATAAGAATATCTAGCACAATGCATGACTTATATGGCTAATGAAATGTAAAAACCAATGTTAAACAAAACTAGATAAACAACTATTAAATTGTTTCCAAATAGTATTTAAAAACCTGTTTAAAATCTGACAAGAAACCACTTTAATTTATGTATAAAAATAAATTAAAATATATATAAGTGGTGAATTGATGATGATTGGTAATTGACGATGTCTGTGACTTGTGTACTTATAGAAGAGAAATGTTTCGATTCTAATAGATAAAAATCGGTGTTTTAATTTTTTAACAATCTGCATCGGCAGTAGATTATCTCGGGCCCCGCTTTCTTCAAACTGTAATGCAATTAATCTTGTTAACTCCCTTCTGCTGCCAACTTTTGGTCACGCGGATTTCAGAAATTAAAATTATCAAGGGAAACTAACCAAATTAACTTTTGAGACCTTGATTAAAATTTAATATGTATGTTTCGTTTGCGTAAACATGATCATATCTCTGAATTTCAAAAAAAACAAAGTGTGATCTATTATACAATAATACTCATAAGCTCAATTTCATACAATATACTATTCAAAGCTTCGCTGCCTTCCTCTCTCAAAACACGAAACGATTTTCTTCATTTTATTCATTTGCGATCTCTAATGTCTTCGGGAAATCTGCAACTAAAAATGATTACGTATTTTGCTACATTTTTTGTTTTTTTTTTTCGGTAATATAAATTCACTTGAGGAAGGCATTATCTGTTTGAGTTCTTTTAAAGTTCATGTAAAAAAACTATTAGAAATAATAGAGCATTACCTAACTTTATAAGCAGTCAATAATTAAATCTCGTAACAAAATAGGTTAAAACGCAGAAGTTAAATTCACAACCTTATCTTTCGCATTGGAATAAATAAACATGTATTCCTATTTCTCATAAAAATTTCGTAAATTATAACTAATATTTTCAACTACGTAATAATCTCAATTTGTATTGCAGGTGCTCCTTTAGGAAAGTGTTTTGGAACTTTTTAGAGGTTAGTCTGTGCAGCTATATCTTTTAATAGGATTTTCCCAACAGCACCCGCCAACTGAATTTTGGAAATAATAACAACACTCAACAGGAAAAAGGAATAAACAACGATAACAACGCACGGACTGAGCATTATATAAACTCTGCTGTGAACTTATTCAAATCTTTAGTATTAGACATATTATAATTATAGTCTATTGAATTATTTATTAACAATGCAGGGCAAGGGAAATCACCAATTGCCAATATCAAGGAACCATTCAATTAATAATGTGTCATTAATTAATATGAAATTATGTACGAAATTATTATTGTTCATTTCGACGCACTATATCATAGTGCACCTTATCGTTTTTATATTTAAATAATAGATTAAGAATTGATTTCAACTTCAACTTTTGGATTCTGGCTTTGTGGAGTTACCACAATTTTGAAGAATTGATTTCAGACAGTAGAAATTAAAGTAATAAACGTCATCGAAACAAAGTACCTACTTTTTTATTAATGGCAATTTGTATTTAGTAATGTAACCTAACGAACTTCGCGAATAATATTAGGAGCTTATAATATATTATTTACACTAGCTTCACAGCTCAGTTTAGCTATTACATATATATATAATACACGTAGGTCACACTGAAAGTTTTTAGAATAGGCCAGTAAGAAAAGCAGCTGATGAAAAATGTATTCAAATTTTGAATTAGGAACTCTTTTCGAATCTGTAGATGTTTAATGATTTCATATGTCATTTATTTTACAAATTGGCGGCAATTTAAAAAGTGTTTGTCGGGCATGGAAATGGATTTGACTAGAGAAAATTTTCGCTCAATGATTTATTATTTGGCATTTCATTACGAAGCCCCATCTCGTGCCCCTGTTTACAACTGGTTTAATAAGATTAAACGTGATCGAAGCAAACTCACTGATGATTCTCGAAAAGGACGTCCTTCTACGGAGACTACTTCGTAAAGGAATAAAAATATTAACAAGATTCTATCGTTCCGTTTTTTATTTATTAAAATCTTTCATTGTAACCCGGGGGTCACAATGAAAGTTTACCACCAATACGGGTATTATACTAGCTATTGCCCGCGACTTCGTTGGCTTGGAAATTCAGATTCATCCCACGGAAACCGATTTCCTGCGCAATTTCCGAATTCCTCCAGACATAATAGGGGGACACAGAAATGTCTACTGAGTAGATTATTACACCTGGTATTATTAGTGAAATAATTTTTTATCCTCTTTGAAACCATTATTTTTAACCGACTTCAAAAAAGGAGGAGGTTCTCAATTCGACTGTATGGTTTTTTTTTATGTTTGTTACCTCAGAACTTTTGACTGGGTAAACCGATTTTGATGATACTTTTTTTATTTGAAAGCTGGTGCTTCCCGTGTGGTCCCATTTCAATTTGGTTCATTTCTGACAATGGCATCCATGAGAAAACCATATATAAGTCTTTTATGGAATAGTTTTTTTTTGTTGAAGTCGGTTTTTTTTTTTTTAAATTATACTTGCTATGGAAAGACTTCCACCAGCACCGTTACTTCGATGTCATCGTTTTTTACTTTGGTTCCTATTCTTCCTCGGCGTTCGTCTCAAAGCGAGTAAAACAATGCATCGTGTATTAGTTCGTCATTTCATATGTAAATAGAGGGTGTATATGACAATGGAACATTTACTTAAATCACTGAATGACTGCTCCTGTTACAAAAAAAATAAATTAAAAAACTATCCGTTTACAAGTTATGACCGTTTGAATTTCCAGGTATTTTTACGTCCGTTTCTCATGAATATATTTTAAAGTTAAAGAAGTTTAAATTAAAAAGTTTTTTTTTTAAACTATTCACTCAGGTTTTGAGAAAATCCATAAAAACTAAAAAAGGTTTTCAACGTCGACTGATTGTTTTCAAGGACTTATTTATTATACTCTTTTTGCCCACAGTTTTGCTCGCGTTAATGTAAATGTCAATAGACTTAAGTATCCCACGGTAGGAGTACTTCTTTTCTCGATATAAATTCCCCCTCACAGAATATGTATGTAGGTCATGATAATCAGCCTAATAAACCAACTCACTCATTTCATTATTTGACATGGTTTGTTTCCCATTGCACTGTTCTTCCTCATTGTATTACACCACTAGCTGTTGTCCGCAACTTCGTTCGCGTGGAAATTTTGGTAAAATCTATCCCATGGGAACCGTATATTTTTTCGGGCTAAACAGCCCATAAGCTATTGAAGACTAATCTATCTCTGGGCCAAATTTCATCCAGATCCGTTCAGCCGTTGTGGCGTGACCGAGTAACAAACATCTAAACTTTCGCATTTATAATTATAATAGTAGTAAGTTTTCTATTCTGTTGCTTTTTACAGAATACATTGTAAAACGGAAGATCTGCGACTGCTAACATTTAGAACGGATTAAGTATATGAATCTTCCCTAGATATGTTATCTAGTCGTCATCATTCAGACCGTACGTAAAAACTAAGGCAGGTATGTACATAGTTTGTTTGAATAAAAAGATAATTAAACTTGAAAACATTTATTGTACTAGTCTCCTATAACAATGGCTCTGATAACATAAAACCCAGATGGCGTAACAAGCGCATTAAAATGTCAGGTAATTCTAAAATGTGTTTAAAGGGCACCCAGTAATAAGTAGTATAAACGTGGCATTGCAAAATGCACATTTTACTTTTTGACAAAATTAATATGCAATTTACAGTCTCAATTTTGTAAAATTAATCTTTTTGTCACAACTATATTCAACGTCTCCATTATATCCAGTACAGCCACATTTTAAGTCCATATAATTCATATCCCCGTATTTAAAGTCCCATCGTTCTTAGGTCAGTCTTTGCACAAATTTAATGTCAGTATCAATTTAAGATACATGTTTTGAAAATAGGTCATAAATCTATCACGTCACAGTCTATGAGTAGAATTTTTTTGTCAGTTGCCATAGAATAATTCCTTTATTTTATTTGTACTTCCTGCTCTTAAATATCTTCGAAGTAAGAGTACCTTAACATTATTTTACAAATTTTATATTCAGATCGGCTTTAAGGACATATTTGACAATGTTACTGATTGACTACAACACATGAAGTACCTGGATTAAAACCATTTCTTTTCAATAAAAAGTTATTTCGTACAAAAACGAATAGTCGTTCTATGGGTAATATTAATAGAACACTTAGTAAAACGGTTTCACAGGATAAGGTACTAAAATATAAAACAGATTAAAAATACATCCCTAGAGAAATAATCAATGAAACTTAGTCAAATCAGCAACATATCATCACAATTTGATTTGCGTCCGTAAATTGCTTATATTTATAATATTGTTTTGGATACAAAATTAATACCATTACACTTTATTTTTAAGAGTCACCTTTTTTGTTTTAACCAAATTAACAGCCTATAATTATATATCCTTAATAACGTCTACCTGTGGTTCCTAACATCTAAAACGAATCGCTCGTTAACGGCAGTGACGATTCTTTGAGCGATAAAACTGGGCGGAAAACTGTAGTGTTCTAGCGGAGTTTTATACTCGTAAATTGGAGAAGACACCATTCGAACTGCTCGGCGAAGAACTGAACACGTAAATGACAAATTTGTTGCTTTCTTCTCTGCTGCCTTGAATCTGAAAGTAAAAAATAACTATAAGTATACTCAAGGCTGGGCAGTACTTGAATTACTTGTAATTGAAATACGAATAGATATTTGTATTTCAATTACATCTTAAAAATATAATTTGTAATTGGTATTTCAAATACCCATCACTGAAATATTTTGTAATTAGTTTCAAATACATTGCAATAGATTTTCACATAAATACATTAAATGCTCTAATCTAACCTCAGCTACAGGAATAGTAGTACCTAGTAAAGAAGATGAGAACATTTATACTTGGTATATGGGAGACTGGTAGCTTTTTGTAAAATCGTAATTTTTCGTAAAATTGCGTTTTTACAGCAAATACAACTATGCAGTTGAACTTAACATACAAAACTGTATCAAAATTTCATAAAAATCGTTAGAGCCGTTGCCAAGGTACCCGAGATATAAATACATACATACAAGAATTACTCGTTTAAAGTAATAAGATTAACGCCAGGAAACTTTATACAAAAATAAAAAAACGATTTAACACAAATTTGTGCTTATCATTGTATTCTTTTCGCTTTTTATCATAAATGCTACATTTTATCCATTCCCCAACAAGAGTTTATTGCTACATTTCTAGTGACGCCCCATGTGGAAGTCACTTAGAAAGTAAAGCCAAGCTGCGAGTGCATAGAGTGAAGCGGTTCACCACAAAGCAAAGATTTGTATTATATAAGGCACAAGTTCGAACCCATGCGGGCGAATGGGATGATTCGATCCTAAACTCACAACCGACATTTAATCCTTAAGCCTAAGGAGAGACTTTGCCTCCTTGTGTGTGTTCTACTGCTTGTAAACCCGTGCTCCGAGGAACTGTTTGACATGATGCCACCGCCACACCGCTCCACGCCGAACCACAGAACCTAAATGGTCGCGCATGGTACGGTTCCAGAGAAATTCCTTCTCGCAATCTACCAGAGTTTTCCCGAGGGACGGAGTTAAGGAAGGAGTTTACAGGGTTTTTAGGTCGGCAACGTCGGCAATGGTTAAAATACTGTATTTTGTATTTTCAATTTCAAATATACAACTTGAAAATATTTTAATAAATCTAAAAAAGTGTATTGTAATTTGTGTTATAAGCAAAGTATTTAGTTTAATTCTGAGTATACTAAAATGGTTCTTAGTCGAAAATCAAAATGTACAAGTACAACCTAGTGGACTATATATCGCTACTTATTTAACAAAAATAAAATAAAATTTTAATATGAAGATATTTAAAATTTATTTTCTATTAAATCAATTTGCTATTAAAACTCGTTTCTTTGTAGTTTTTAAACTATGTATTTATTTATTATTAACTTAATTCAACGCTAACACGAAATCTTAGATTATCTGTATGTCCTAGATTATCCTCAGACAAACTTACACATCTCCTAACTTACTGCTAGTAAAATACTTTACTATTTTTTAAACATTGAAATATTTCTACTTTTGCGCTTTTATGACATAGAACAAATTCGATAGCAAAATATTGAGATCTTTTTTACGTATACGTTTTAATACGTGGTTGAAGTTAAATGCGCCACCACGAGAAGACTCCTTCTATCGAAAGTTCCAACTTGAAATACAAACGTACTTACATGTGACACGTCTGCAGGTGATACATCAAGTCTTTCTTCCTCAGCAGATATAAGGCATTCTTAACAGCAGCTATGGCTATAACCGAGGGGTATTCTTCGCAGAGAATTTTTTCTACCATCAAGCCACACATGTATAGGAAAGTGGCAGCTACTTCTATCTCGACACCGTTGTTTTGATCACAATACCAGGAAAGGTAGCCTATGTAGTCTTGCACCACTACTGGTTGTGGAGTAAATCTCTGTAAGAAATTGTGCTTAAAACATATTTAATGATTACTTCAGCAGCAAGTAACGCTATGATTAGAATATGTGGTTTGAATTGCCCGGGGTTTGGATCAGTTAACACTGGCCGTGGTTACAGTCTGTGAGTTGTGTGACCGGTGTAACGTGGTGTAACATGACGGACAGTCTAATCTGATCAAAAGGTCAGGCAGTTCAAATGAATGTACATTGTATAAACCTAAACCGATGCGTTAATTTCCTTTAATGTAATCGTATAATAATATCATGGCATAAGAAATTTAAAGGTATAAACAAAAAAAAAATGTATGTCCACCCGGGCCGCACAAGGTTAGACAATCATTACATCGTCCGAATACAGCCTTATAGAACCCTGGTGAATTTAATCACAACAATAACACACGGTTATGGTTAGCATAAGTAAGTTCGTACCATTTTCTTAAGTACAGCTTTTTCAGCGCTCAGTAGTTTTTCAGCAGTAAACGCTTTGCTGGCACACTTCACTAGTTTGGCTGCAGGAGTCACTGGCCCGTGGAATTTCTGCGCTATCCAGTAACATGCAGCTGCGGTCAGTTGCAACTTGTCCAGTTGCACATGGACCGTACCTAGAATTGAATCTAGGTACCAACAAGCCGTTTGAATTGTGGAAGGGTTACCGTCTGCGCCCTGTAAGGTAAAAATTAATAGTCAGAATGTCGCAAATTTCTGGTACACCTTATTTAAATATTCATTAATGCAAATAGTGTCTACATTGCTTGTCCCTACTGATTTGATAACTGTGATACTTGTAGCTTGCCATCAATGAAATCAAATGTGTTTACCAGGTCTTAAGATGTTAATATTGAAAAATATCTTTTTGAACGTACAAACTTTATGTATTCATATTTCAAAGAAATCTCTTTACATATCCATATATATAAAAGTGAATCCCTATTTGTCTTGGTCACTGCATGACGCGTGAACGGCTGAACCGATGTCGCTAATTCTTTTTTTTTGTGTTTATTATTGTGAGGAGAAGGTTCATATGAAAGAAAAAATTAGGAAAGTGTTGCGGAAAATAAGAAAATTTAAGAAAATTTAACGAGGATCTTACGCGGGTGAAACCGCGGGGCGCAACTAGTTAATATATAGATTTACTTCGTAAATAGGTTTTTAGTTAACAGGCCTGTCGGTCTCGTGGTTAGTGATCCCGACTGATAAGTGAGTACGTTAATAATTTATCTATAATATGTATGTATTTAGTAATATATAGGTATGTTCATCAGCAGGCTTACTACCATAGTACAGGCTCTGCCTAGTTTGCGATCAAACGGCCGTGTGTGAGTCGTCTCAAGTTATTATCATTAACTTTTAAACTTTCGCGTTCCATGATATAGGTAATTATGTATTTACACGGGAATTAACGCGATCATGAAAGCCTCCTCTCAGCCTGTGACCACGGCCAGTGCAACCTGGTCGAACCGTCAGGCAAATTAAGAGGTATGTTAATTCCCGTGTAAATACATAATTATATTATTATTTGTATAAGTACACATATATCATCCAAGTAACTTCTAGTCTTATTTTAATAAATTAAAATACTACTCACTCGCTCAAAAAAAATACATGTAATACGTTACCCACTTACTTGTACACACACTAGATATTGCGATATACCGTTACCGTTTATATTTTATAGCGGATACTACGGTCTAACAACAGTATAACCATTAAAATTAACTTGATAAGTTTGACTATAAAAATATTGTTTTATCGATTACCTAAATTATGAAACTATAGTTACAAACTAGCCTCTTTAAAAACGTTCCCGCCATTTGCAACAATATACTGACCTACATACATATATTAACGGATTCTTCAGAAAGTGTGAGAAGATATCGTAAAATAAATCTTTGTGTTACCTAGAAATAGACTACATTCGACATAATAATTTATTATTGTTTACCTTAAATTAGTTTTAATTTTTTTCTCCTCGATTGTTAAAAAAACCGACCTCAAAATGTCATAAAAAATTTATTTAAATTGACATAAATATTTCTAATGTTACATTTGTTACATTAAGATTCAATTTAAATGTCGAGTGTTCCAAAGTTTCTTTCAATGAAATCAAATAACAATGACGTCATGTCAATAATAACTAAACGGAGACTTTGTAGGTAGGTATAAATGTAAACCCCAAATTTTACTTACATTGACTCTCATGAGCCAGTTGATGACACAGGCTCTAGTTATGCTTGAAGTCTTAGGCACATCCAGCGGTTTTGCCTCCACACTCAGCAAGTAATCAAAAATCTCTGTTATATAGTCGCGATCCAAGCACCTCATATAAGATATCTTCCCTAAAAAAACAAACTATTTACTACCCACATCACGTATTTTATCCATTTGAAACACGACCACTTATAAGGCTTACTAAACGTTATAAAACATTAACTGTGACATACAATTTCATCAACTATTGAGTCACAATTAGCGGCTTGACTATCAGCGCTTGTAAATATTAGAAATAGCATGTGCTAATATCGGGTTTTTAAGGGTTTTTAATGAGTATGGTAATACCTACTGTATTACCATACTCATTTGATTACCCGTTAACCTAACACAAGCCAAGGCCTTAAACATGGCCAGTATGCAATGAGTTAATTTAAATATTTCTATTTATTTGAATCTGCTGAATTCAGAAAACTCCATGACATAAGCATTCAGAAGTCTTTTATATCATTATTAAATTTTGACCTACATTCACAGATATGAAAAGTCAACTATTAGCACAAACCTCTGACATTGTGTAAAGACAGCCATGTGCTGAAAATTCGTGACGGCTTACTATATGTACATAACTAATGTTTTATTTAAAAATATAAAATGAAAATCATATTAAGTAGGTGTTTCATATACTATTCCCAGTATACCTTGAAACCTAAACACCAATTTTCTATTTTTCTTTGTCGACTAGGTACAAGAATATGATATTATAGGAAACAGGTATGGTAATGGTAATATTCTTCTATTGTTATTACTTACATAGATCGGGTGACTGTAATCTATCCTGGAGACTCTCAGTGAACGGTAAACGACGTTTCACTTTATCACCAAACTTTTCTTGTTTTGGCCCAGGAGACAAACCCTGCAGTTCTCGACTGTGTGGTCTTTTAAGACTTCTCTTTATATTTCTCACGCGATTTGGTGCCAAACAATCTTTCAGATTAGGAGTAACAGAAGAGAATATCTCACCAAAATCAGTTTCCTCTCCTACAAAGAAATGCTGGTTTTCCTTATCTAAGTAAATTTCGTCATCACTTATAGAAATGATACTAGACTCTTCCGCAGCTTCTTTGTCTTTAAATACGTTGTAATTCCAATCTAAATCTTCACTCCTTCGTCTTAAAGTAACATGTTTTGTATTAATATTTAAAAACGATTTCTGTTTATTAAAACTCGCGCTTGGTCCTGCTTTAGGAGATATTTGGTTTTCTAATGTCTTCAAAGGAATTCTAGAGGAAACATTATCTTGCTTTAGTGAGATTTTTTTCTCCACTAATAAATGTTTTGGTAGTGCTGGTAATGCTCCTATTGGCAAAGGTATTTTTGTTTTGAAAACATTTTCTTTATTCGAATATTGATCTTCCATATTGAATATAAATATTTAAAACACGTTCGATCACGACCTGCATGACCATTAGTGTAAATGACAATTTAGCCAATTTTATATTAAAAATTAATTTCTGTCTACCCTCATTCACTTTTTATTTTTACGATAAATAAATAAAACAGATTCGCCAATTAAAATAAATAATTTATTCTTAACCATATCACAACATTAATTCAAAAATAAATAATATCTTATAACTAACTTAAAAGCTAAGGCTGTGTACTTTTCATTATCAAATGCATCTGGTTCTTTTGTAGAAAACTTGTACAATCTCACAGCAAAGTATAAAGTACGTCAAAATGGATAAACACACATAGGTATGGTAGTAAAACAGGGTGGGCTGTCGAAAATGCCGTTGTTCTTCAATCACCATAGTTCGAAAACGGAAATACTCGAAAACTTATACAAAATTTATGAAGATCGAGAGTACTTAAACTGGAATTGAATCACCGATAGCGAATGGTTTCTCAGGATCCATGACTTTACCGGCTACGACGACCAGATTATCAAGAGTATCGAGGATGTAGAAAATGAAGGGATGTTCTACACTAAAACGTTGAATTGATTTCTGCGATGATAATGGCATGGTCTTTGATAATCCCATCACGGTGTCGGAAACTGTAAATATAAAAATATAACTAAATTCAGTTGTACAAATTTAAATGATGCAGAGAAATTAAAATAAATAAATACTGAATTTATTTAATAATCTATATAAATAAAATTCAATGTTTGTATGTTTATCCTCTATGCGTTACTATACCATTGATCAGATAGTGATGAAACTTTGGTAGGGAGTTTTGTGGACGTCTATGAGGGTTCCTGACCCAAAAAAAAACAATTAAAAAAAATGGCATTGCAACGCATGCCGGGTGCAACTAGTTTAAAATAAAAATAACGATCGACTTCATCTAACTTTGAAATTGAATAGAAGAAAAACTTAAATGAAAACCATTCTTCGAAAGAGGCAGATAAACATTTTTTTTAACCTTACAATTAAAGATGAATCAAAAAATGAATGCACTGCCCGGGAATCGAACCCGGGTCGCAAGAATGGGAATCTTGCATGATACCACTACACCAGCAGTGCTCAGGAGCAGTTATCTAAATAAAGGCTCTATTGAAAACAAAAGTCGGCATCATACCTGACATCTCAGAAGCCGAGCTATCTGCGTCATCAACGCGCACTGACACATGCTGCACCAGCTCCTTGACAAATAATCCTTCATCTGACGATACGCCAGTCAAGTCCGCATCCCGATTGAAAATCGAGCTAACACCAAACTGTAACAAACATTAAAAATATATTATTAAGACATTTAGAAAAAAAATCCAGGCCCGCAGCAGGCCGCAGAGGAAGATTTCGTGTTTTTTTTATTTTTTTTTTGGAAATCTGTCCCCCAGTCCCCCGTTTTGGGGGAATATCCCCCATTCACGAACTTAACCTTCATTTTTGCCCTGTTGATTTTTCGTCCAAGTTTGAAAGCAATCGGTGCATAATTGCGACCTCTATCGTGCCGGTAAAATTGAGGCATACATACATTTATATAAAAACTTTTTAACTGGCGGTTGTTTTGGGGTCTAGGGATCATAACTAGACCTGCTGTGAAGAAATTTTTGAAAAACTCGTACACTGGTACAAACACTCGAAAACTGGTACAAACCAATAGGTAGACTTTCTTCGAAATCTACCTAACTAACGTTTAAAATAATACAACGACCAAAACACACACTAATTAAATCCCAGAGGATACATTAGGATACATAATAATAGTCAAGAGTGATATACTCTTGACTATTATCCGACTGACTGACTGACTTGATTGTTATCCGCCGAAAGTATTTTATGGCAATGTAAGTTGAACGGTATTAATTATAATAACAATAAATATTGTTGTATTGTGAATGTAAAATGTTGGAAAGTTAGTTAAGCAGTTTCAAATCAATCGTGAATTTAATTTTTCAATTTCGCAAATATTTTACCTAACATCTTATAAGTAATGAAAGATGCTATACATACTTAATAAAATAACAGCTTTTTGGCTTGTGTTTTAATATTGTTGTATTATATTTATGGATTTAGCAGATATTGACCAATTCACTGAGAATATCACAACACCATTTTTAATATTACTGTTATTAGATTCAGCAACATGTGATAGCTAGAATAGATATATTATTCTTCTTTCATCAACTCAGAGCCGGATTCACAACTTCATCAGGATAACCGTTACACGATAGAAATTCCACACATAGACATAAAATGCTTAACTTCCGCTCATTATCACCGTTATGTAGTAGTGAATGTTGTTTGTCACCGCGTCAGTGTCAGACGCCATAGGCGGGCATCCTCAAAATCGTATCATATCTTTAAAGTCCGGTCAAAGTAGACAGTTTTAAGCTTACCCCTATTTTTCGAGGTAAGTTGACCGGACTATTAATAAATATAAGTTCCAAATACGATAGTTTTTATTTTCATAAAATAAAATAAATGTCATATCCGATATTTATAGAAAAAAAAACACAAATCACACATGTCACATTAATGAGGGCTCGATTAAGTGACAACTTATGACTACAACATGACATTGTGTCCGACTTCAGATTCAATACTGAGAAAAGTGATAAACCCACCAGGGCCCTGGTCACCATTTTTGTGTGAACCCGTTTAAATCAGAATAACCCATGCTCTTCTCCCCAGAAGCACACGTGAAGCACAACTGCTCTTCCCACGATCATCTAACCTTTTTTTTAGTTATTTTCATCGCAACCCTCGGGATTTTTCTTATACTTGAACTCTAAACTTTACTCCTCTTTTTTTGTCCATGGATATTTACTAGCATACTTAGACCCCTTGAGTCTAAGGAAACGTACAACATAGTAGTATACTTGCCCCCTTAGACGCAA
This sequence comes from Euplagia quadripunctaria, assembly GCA_963859945.1. Taxonomy (NCBI): domain Eukaryota; kingdom Metazoa; phylum Arthropoda; class Insecta; order Lepidoptera; family Erebidae; genus Euplagia; species Euplagia quadripunctaria. The sequence continues at coordinate 11,152,062 of OY982580.1, forward strand.
CCTTAAACAACAGGTTCTGAAAAATTTATTCCGAAATATATGGTGGTAAGACCCTTAAACACAGAATACATAATAGTACCAGTACAGAAGGACCTCTCCGCAAAACCATTTAAATAAATAGCAACTCTTACCCCGACACAATAATATGCAATTCAGATCGCACCCCGCTAATTACCTCTTGCCGCTAAAACTTGCCTCTCTTTCTATCGCGTAACTCTTATCTGTTCTGATGACGTTAGGGTTGTCTTCTTTAAGAATAATTAATCAAAATATTTAATAACCAGTTATGTGCCTATTACTTTACTTTTGTGAACAAATGAACTTTTAAGTAGGCTACGTATTTACTTAGTAATATCTATGTAGATGTAACTTATATTAAAAACTATTTTATTTGACAACCTCAGCATAGCTACTTTAATCTCTAATACGTTAGTGTGTACTTTGAAATGAAACTTTTAGGTGTTTATGTAGGTAGATAGGTATATGCGAATCAAATCTGAAATGACATACGAAGCGAACAAGATAGTCCAAGAGCCAACACCGAAAATCATAATGTTGGTTCTAAACTATCTTGATTACCTGAAACTATTTATACTCATAATTGATATTTCCATGAACGATTATGGTAGATATCATGTATAGATATCATGATATATGTATGAGCTGGCCGGGGAATTTTTATGTAATCGTTATCCAGTAAATGTAATCTGTGGCCGTATTCTAAGGTATTTGGACCAATATTGATAATCGGAAAGTTATCTGTCTTACATAGCGAGACTCATTCAGACCATACCTATTTGTAATTTCTTTTGTTATATTAGTTATTACTAGTTGTTACCCACGCGGCTTCGCTCGCGTGTACATACTGTACATATTTATATTTTTTGCGCGGAACCCTAATTCTTTTTTCAAAATAAAAGTAGCCTAAGTAACTCCTTATAACAAACCAGCTATCTGCCAGTAAAAGTCCCGTGGAAATCGGTCCACCCGTTCGGGTGAATAACCGGAACAAACAAACAGACAGACAGACAAAAATGTTAAAAATATTTTTTGGTAAAGTACCGTGTGAACATTCAAATGCATTTAGTAAAAAACTATCATTATGACATTGCAAATGGACACTTCAATTTTATTTATTTGTATAGAAGATACACATCTTCTTCTTCTTCAGTTGTTTTGTTCCTAATAAATAAATATACTTACTTTTCAAAGATAAACTTGACCTTGTAAACAGAACTTGTAAGTAGTTAACTATACTACTTAATAATAATAGTTAAAAATATAATCTAACCACGTAATACGGAAAACATAATTTAGGACAACAAAAGTCAGTATTTTGTAGGTACATACTAATTACCTATAGGTAGACGTGCATTTCTTTATCTTTCGATGTCCTTTGCACGTGAGAAAAACGTTCGGTTCCTTGATATTATTATAACAGTCAAATACCATGCAATATGTGTTTGCCTTCATTTTAGTTAAGTAATTTTTAGTACTATGCATTGTGTAACAGGTAATATAATTATCGTAAGCGACGAAGGGACGAAGCGACGTGGCGCGTGAGTGAGTATCGAACTCAACTGAGTATGACTCATTGGCCCTGCTAGGTACCTGTAGCTTCATACCTACAAAGCGGAGTGGATCTGACCTGCCTTAAACAAGCTTAGTTTGTAGATGTTTTAAAAGTATGGTTTTGCTTGTGCATGTCGCAACAGGGTAAATGAATTTTCAACTCTAATTTCTCGTTGAAAAACAGTCAAAATGATTTCTCACCTTAGCCAAAGCAGCGATAGGCTTTGTTGTTGTTTCTATGGAGAACATAGGCAGGCATACTTGTATTTCCTTTTCTTTCATACTATCTTGAATGTCAGAGAGTGGTGCAATAGGTAGATCAGCAGTAAGACGAGTAAGACCATCACGAGCTCGTGGCACCACCAAGAGGAGAGCATACCGGCCACCCTAAGGAAAAAAACGTTATTATTTTAGCATTGTGGTTCAAAATTATTAAACCCATATATTTGTGTGCTGCCAGGCACATATGACACAAATAATAAAATGTAAGATTCTAAACAAATTCGTTGAAAAAATACCTAAACTTACGAATTTTCAATAAAGGAATAAAAACAGTAATCCAAAATCAACAAACGGTTCTACAAAAGGCCTATGAAAAGGTCATTCAGAAACTTTGTCTAAAACATTCTTTGAATAAGTAAAAATAATGAGTGGATTGGTTGTGTTTATAAGTATGTCAAAAACTTACATCGTAAGGGAGTTTGATAGCCTCAGCGTCCAATTCTGGTAGAGAAGCAACCTGGAACTTGCCTTTGGTCTTCATCATAGTCACTTGTTTCTTCTCAGTGTTAGACTTATAGAACACACCGGTATCGATGACGTCAAACGGCTGCTTCCAAGAGCCACGGAAGTACATGCCGTTGAAGATGATCATCAGCGAATCAGAGACTGAAGTTGTAAAAAAAATAATTTCATTATGGTTTCATCGATTGTTTTAATTTCAATCATCAATCTTTATTAGTACCATACATTATCACGTTACAAATTGGACCCGGACCGCTACTATAAACTTAGTACCTTAGTTTGTATGCCATCTAATTGCAAAACAAAACTTACATAATTTAAAAAACAATATCAAATAGAGAAAAATCACTAAATATATATATTGGTCCTAATAAAAATCGGATTAGATTGTAAATTAAGAATAAAGTAAAATTGTAACAATACCTTATAGGCATAGGCAAGTAAATAAAATCTTACTTACTAGATTTCTTTCCAACGCTATTTACAGAAAGGCTAGACGAAACATCCCGTATCTCATGCAGTTCTTTTAGGCTCCTGGCATGGTTTCTTGCTTCAACGGCAACCATGGTTTCTTCGTCATCCTCAGATTCGGATTTTTTAGAGTATGTTTTCTCCAGTTTGATCTTTTCTTTAATATTCTTCGCGGGCTTGTATTCCATCTTGGTAATGTCAACTTTTTCAGGAGTATCTTCGACAGCAAACGATATCAATTTCTCATTAGACTCTTTAGGAGGCATCATTTCAGGGATTTCCTCATTCTTGCTGTTTTCAGTTTTTTCGGGGATTTCTATAATAAATTCACCCTCGTCATGTTCTTCTTCAACGTGAATCTCCTGTTCTGGGTTGTACCTCTCAACAGACCTTACTTCAGTCAAATAGTAATCTTCCAAAATCTTTTTGTAATCGTCATTAATTGTATAGTTTTTGTAGATGTAGAAATAATTCTTTAATTCGGGCTGGTTGTATTTGTATTCGTGAGTGTTTTTCAATCTCTCCATGATGTACCGATAAGTCTTTCTAGTAAAGTTATCATCCTGAGGTAGGTGCAGAGCTGATACTAATTGTTCTCTCGTCTCTCCACGTGCTCCTTCAGCAAGGATCGCAAGAATTGCGGAATAACCTAGAGGCGAGAACGCGATGTTTTTGTCATCGTCGATATAACCCTGCAAATGTTAAATATGTAAATTTTAGTTTAAAGAGCATTTTATTTATAAAAGAATAGTAGCAACTTTCTAACTACTATTGCATTTAATGACCTTGTATTGTCTATGGAAGTTGGAAAGAAATGATCTATTGTGTTGTTATATAATTTAACACTGATCACTGTTTATGAAAGTATTGACGGACACATAGGTACATATAATGGCATCCATGATTACTATTCGAGGTTAAAAACCATAGGTACAAATAATTTACCTTAATATTCCTCAACATTAGAGATATGAAGTAATCTAGTGTTTAAATCAAGTTATAACTATCTCACGTATAGACATCTATTGGTCTTTGGTTGTATACTGCGATGAATATGTATATTTTTATTTTAAACTTATGTATGTAAGAACGTAACCAGCTGCTGAACTGACAGCAAAGGATCTTATACCTTACACATCCAATAAGCGATGACTTTATACCGCAATGTGGGCCCGGTCTTTTGTAACAAAAGACTGGGGCCCGCCAGTGGTTACGATCAATTAATAAGGTCTTTATTATAGCAATTATCTAAAGTTGTTTGGCATTTTGATAAAGCAGAAAAGGCTGAAAATAGATTTTATTAATTACTTGAAAGATTGCTGTAGCTAGCTCGTTAGTAGCTTCTCCCACGAAACTTGTGTCCTTAGGACCACTTGATCGACCGTTGCTCATCCATCTTGCACTAGACAAACCCACCACGAGTAACACTGAAAAAGAATAAGCACAATTTAAGATAAAATGTTTCAGAATAAGTGATGAAAGAGTAAACTATGCTATGCTTTCAACTGTACATCGTCTGAATTAAAATTAATTCGTGTATTCTTCCAAATCACGTTTTATTCTACTTATTAAGGCATAGTAATGTTTGCATCTGTAATTGTTTACTCTTTATTAACCTAATCGTTAATAAATAGTAGATGACCTTTTTTGACGACATTTTGGATACCGTAAATCACATAAACCGTATGATTTTTTTAATTCGTTATTTCCATCTGTCCGTTTATAGTTTATACTTGAAAATGGTTCAGGTATGTCACAACAATTTTACTGACAACAATTTTACTAATAGCTCTAAAATGTGCTCATAGTCACAACAACATACACAAGTATGTTGTGCTCATAATGACTATCTATGTTTGCTTTGTCTTTCACAAGTAAAAGATAATTCTAAGTTTATACATATAAAATATATATTTTCTACTGAAACTATTCTTGCATTCTAGTAAAGAGGACTGCATCGTCTGCACTGTAGCAGGTTTAGCTCTATTTTTGTAAACCAACCGGTCTTTTTGGAAGTCAATAAGCCCTACGTCCAGCAATAGACGATGATTATGATAGATCGATGGATGGGTGATAGAAGGTGAATAAAAATTTGAGTTTGTTATATTATTAACCTGGAAAAATCCTACATATTTATCATTAAGAAAACCAAAATGCATATACTGGTGGTCAAGTTTTGAGAAAGTAAGATTAACACTTACAGGCTAACTTAAAACCGGTTTTAAATAAACAACTATAATTTAGCCTCTATATGAATAATAATTTAAATAAATAAATAATTTAATTTAGTTAGATACTTACATTAAAAGAATATACCGTATACCGCTAAGAAAAGCTAACTTACTTAAAACAGTTGAACTACCGGTCGATTCAATTAACACGTTTCGTACAAGGCAAACTATTTTTTCATTCAAACATACTTAAAAGAATAAAGTGGTTAAGGGACATCAATTCGTATTTTGCTTTGACAATGTTCAAATGTCAAGGTAACGTTCTTTAAAAAAAAACGATGTTTTTAAGTCCCAAGGTGTCAAACAAGCAGACGGTCGGCCTTCTGGGGAACTCGTTACCGCACACCTCGTGGAGCTCTAAAAATCGAAGTAGAATAAAAACAAAAGGAAGTTCTTTACAGCGGTAGCATGTGTGTCACAATCATGCGGAATTGCAACATTGACTCTGTCCCGACTATCGCTGTCGTACGACATTGGAGCACGATAGTGAATAACCAAATCATTCGGTTTTTTTTTAAATCATGCTTTTCCGAATATATAAGTTCGGCGACATCGTTCCCCGTAGATGATAAGCATAGGTGTATTTCCAAATGTTTGTTAAAATTCCATGCTGGTAATCCAGAAATACCCTGCGGAGAATATAACAACACTACGCTAGTTGTGTTTAATTTTCTCCTATACCTGATCCTGTATAAATCAAGCATAGCAAGTATAAACTTTTCTTTCCATGACAGATCAACATTTATACTGGACGTGTGTAGCTTTTTGTAGTCGTTTTTACGTAATTTTTTAATTAATAATACATATCTTTATTTATAAAAAATTCGTGTCACACTGACACGAATTTTTTCCACGATGAACTCCTAAATTAATGAACCGATTTTAATGAAATTGTGCACACTGTGTGCAGTTTGGTCCAACGGGAGAGATAGGATAGTTTTTATCTCAATTTATAGGCACAACATTTTTTTATTGCAAATTAGGAACAACAATGCGTGGCCGAATAGCTAATGGTTTAAGAAACGTTCTCCGCTTCTTCAAACTCACCTAATGAAAGGTGACGATGAAGACGAAGATGGTACATGCACGAAGTTTACTTAAAAGGGGATACAAACGATTCTCTTGACATATTATATAGAGCCAGATCCCAGAACCGCCAAAACTTCGCTACCTACTTATTTCCTGACGAACAAAGTGCGGCAAGCACAAGCCCAAGCTTAGGCCGGCGGCCAATTTCCAGATATCAGGTGCTAAGTTACATAAAAACATTGGCCATTTTTCTTAAATTCTGAGTACTGATTTTTATACACATATATAGTACATGATAAAGTTAAATATTGCCAGATAGTAACCGTGGGCGGATATATTATTTACCCCCAGACGCTTAATAGTTGGAAAAATTAAAGTAAGTTTAATTCTTGTCTGCGTCTTGATTTTTCTATCTGTTGTTTAGAGAACTAATTTAATGCTAAAAGGTCTTTCAACAAGGACGGGTCGATGTTAAAATTGAATAAAACAAAATGTGTGTAAGATATTAACGAAATTTATTTTTTATTTGAAAGACCCTTTATTTGTAAGCAGCCAAATCAAAGCAAATCCTGAGGGCCAAAAAAACCCCATATGTACGTAAATGGGGATTTTTTGGCCCTCAGGATACATATTCTTTTCCATTTCATTAAATAACTGGCCTGTTTGTCTGGTGGTTAGTTAGTAGTAGATCCTGACTGATGAGCCAGATGTCGTGGGTTCGATTCCCACCCAGGACAAATAATTGTGTGATGAGCATGATCATTTGTTCTATGTCTGGGTGTAATTTATCTATAATATGTATGTATTTAGAAATATATAAGTATGTTTATCAGCAGTCTGGTTAAAATACTACAGGCTTTGCCTAGTTTAGACTTTAGGATCAAACGGCCGCGTGTGAAATGTGTGAAGGTATTATTATTATTTATTATTAAATTTCTTACACATGTACAAATAAAAACACTGTCTTTATTTTGGGCTAAAAGGAGGGTCTTTGGATAAAAATCAATGACCTGGTTAATACAGTAATTTCAAAAAGAATTTAAAAACTTATGTACAGACTCAATGTCAATAAGTAAATCGTATCCTGCAATAAACAGTTATGAGTACTTTCATTTGTATGTTAGTAAGATGCATCGGAACCGCTATACGTGTCGACCTACATCCATTCGAGATGTCTCTAAACCTGTCTTGAATCGATACCAGCGCAAGGCAGTTAGGTCGACAACTCGAGAATATTGTCCTCATATTATGGACATACATATGAATATTGCATCCAACACAAATAAGACTGATTTCAACTATTAACTGCATACTTGCTGACACGATCTTTAATCATTCCGAAATTGCAATATTTTGGATACTTTTTTTCTGTTTATACATTTATTTGTACATACATTTAATAGATTGCTTACTTTTGTGCATCTAACGGATGATGAACCAGACCTTAATGTGTCTAAATACAGGTTATACGAGCAGGTACTAGCTGTAATTCTTTGGATAGCCGAGACATAACATGTACGCTTAATGTAAATTGCCACATCCTCCAAAGTTTCTTTTACCGGTTTATAAGCCAGGAAGCGACTTTGTGAAAGTAGCTATTATTATTCTTGCTATTATTAATAGAATAGATAAAATTGGAATTTATTTTATACATGAAATGGCTATTAGGAATACACGTTTTTTGATATTGGTATACGATCGTTTATTTCTGCATCACTTGAGGCCGATTGTTAGAGAACGCTTTAGGCTTTCAATCCGCCTGTGTACAAATTATAAGTGCTAAATGATTAATACATAAATAATTAAGTAATAGTTTTGTAGAGAATATTAAATATTTCAGTGCCTTTTCATTGTCAAATTCATAACCAAATTAAGTCCAAATGAATTGTCAAAAAAAAGTAGTTGTGAACAATATGATAGTCACTCATTACAATGAGATAGTATACGTAATATAGAAATGTAGCTAGGCTATAAGAAATATTTATTTAATTCCCGTAATTACATACGATTTTCTTCGATAGACAGCAAGCCGCTAAAAACATAGTTTTAATGAAAATACATTCTATGTGAGTGCAATTGTGCTAATTGTAGAAGCGAGTGAATCTGATTACAGGCCCGATTATCTGCACGTTGTAGATAGGGTTATCACTCGAACAAATTCCGCAAAAACTTCATTCGATCGAAAAACTTATGATGAAACCAACAACTTTAATTTTTAAAAGGATACAAATTTCCAGAATTTTGAAAATACGTGAGTGATAAAACGATAGATTTTGTACGATTTTAAAAGCGGTATTCGAAAGTATTCTTAAAATCGATATTTATATTATATGTGTGAACTATGACTACCTGTGTCTCTGATCGTGCATTCAAGTGCTAATAAGACAAATGTGCACCACAAATTACCTGTTCCTAGTATAGTCCATCTAAAGGTTGCCGGTAAGAGGTTACAGACTGCGATAAGGCCGCCCATTGTACTACTGTTTTAATGTATTTCTTTTTAAATTGTATCCTATTTATGGTGTGCAATAAAGAGTATATATCTATCTATGGACCCCTTCGATTTAAAGCTAAAAATATTTTATTCTATTAGAAGTAAACTTGAAAATATAATTCGGTAGTCAGAATAAAAATAAAATATTTGAGGTTAAATGACTTAGTCTCTCTCCGATCCTATAAACGTTCGTGGCAACCCTAGCGTTGCACGATAGTAGCAGTTCATGGTTGAGATGCTTCGGTGCCATGTACAGATGCAACGGTAAGAAATGATGCCGTAAAGATGAATCTTCTAGCTATCACATAATGCACCTCACCGTATGTCACTAATACGTTTTTGCTATTAACCGTAAAAGCTAAAAAAAATCCTGCCTCTATTATGTTTTATGTAATTTTTGCTATTTTCCGGGTATTGTATAAATATTAACATTTATGACTTCGATTATTCAGATCGAATGCAAAAAAATAATAGGTACTGTATTAAATGCTTTTTTCGTAATTTACTGTTTAGAACCCAAAATTTTACTGATGTATAATAGCCTCCCTCAACAAAAAATTTGAATATTTTAATTTGGAGACATATAACGTTCAGATGAGTATAAGAAACCAACACCACGTTATTCTAACATAATAATTATACACATTAAACGTCAAACTTTTATAATCAGATTTCATTATAAAAAAATATTTAACTTATTTCTACCAATCTAAGCTCTTGTATAGACACACAAAGCATGAGAATAAAAATGGCATGCGCGAGCGCAATATTGAGCAATGTGAGGTAAAGTAAAGCACGGTGCAGCGGTGAACGCACTTCACTGACCCTACACTATTGTACTCATGTACCGATAGCAAACACAAGTAACACTGATCACGGATACACTGAGTTAACACGGTTCACGGATACACTTAACACTGATCATAGGAACTGTTTTTCGATGTGTGAAACTGAGAATTGTCCATTTGCCGGTAATTCCTCTTGGTTTTACTCACGTTTGTATTTCGGGGATGCCCGACCTTGAAAAAGGGCCCCCGTCGGGTCCGAAACTGGTCGGTCTTTAGTAAACATGAATACCACTAACGAAAGTTTTTATTGTAATTCCTCTTGGACTTTTTTTTTTGTTGTCTAGACACAAAAATCCATAATAATTTAAATTGTACACTGTACAATTTTTTTTTGCATATATGTTTACGTCTAAACATATACGTATATAACCAAGGTATTCAGAGATAGATATATTGCACCCTCATTTTCGTGCAAAAGTGATTGACCCAATGGCAACAATTTCTTAAGCTGATCGGAAAATCTTCCTATAAGGTAAAGTATAAAATAAGTTTAAAGAAAGTTAAGCCCTTTTATAAGCCTGTTCAGGCATGGTTATTAAGAAGCATTGATTGGGTGAAATACAAATCGTAAGCTGGAAACATTTCCCCTATACATTATTTGCAATTTCTATGATGAGTACCATTTCCAGATCATTTTTATACGACTAAGATAGCAAATAAACAAGCAATTACTGTAGCCTATGCATGTGTGCAACACCAAATGTGGAGCGCATGCACCACCGAACCTGATAAACCTTTTAATGCCAATTTTGAGGAGGCCTAAAACAATGTTAATAAAGAAATCATGTCAAGGAGGTTATACCACAATTTCAACGTATTAAAATAAAATATCCTTGTTGTTGTTGTTTTGTGGCAATGTTAGGCTTATAAATGTTACCATAGGACCCCTGTTTGATTGGAATCTCCACTTGCTTGCTAACCGTACAACACTTCCATTATAAAAGTTTACATAATTTCGGAGGCAATGCCAAATATTGTAGAAATGAATAATTTAAAGTTAATACTTTTTAATGTAAAAAATAATGCCAGATATTTATTTTTTTTGCAATCCATACCAACTCTCTAAGCGCATACCTCCTAGGAAAGTAATCACGAAGCCTGAGAACGAAATATTGACGTGCGAGTAAAACCATATACTTTTGTAATTCATTCGCATGACGTACAAGTGTAGATTGAAAGGCTTGGTGCTTATTGTCAAAACTATGCCTCGCATATCTTGTCTCGATTTGGTAATACATTGTTATGTTTTAGGATCATTTTATTGTTATCTCGTCAAAGAGGAAGCTTACTTCCGATTTTGATTAAAAGGAAATACAATAGAAAAGCAATTACTAAGTATAAAATGTTCTTAGAAGTACAAATAAAACTTTGTGATATTATAAGAAGTAGCATCAATAGTATATAAACGATAGTATATTTTGTGCTAACAAATCGTTTATTTTACGGTTTGATTGTTTTGCCAAAAATAGGTACAAATTATGCTAAAAAGAACATTACATATAAAGGAACATAAATATATCATAAAATTCTGTCTGAAATCAATAATGTAGTTAAAATATCAATTATTAAAAGACATTATTGAAAGCCAGTCACACTAAAAAGATATATTTTTTTTATATTATAGGGGGCAAACGAGCAGACGGGTCACCTGATGGTAAGTGACTACCGCCACAACTCAAGAGTCACAAGCGCGTAATAACATTTTTTTTAGGAATTAAAGCGCCAAATATACCTAATGGAATAGGCATTTGTATTCTAACTCACCTGATGGAAAGTGATGATGAAGACGAAGATAGTACACGCCTATCCAAGATAAACCTATTCACTCTACTCTTGAACGTTCCAAGATAATAATTGTCTGGAAAAATTGACGCAAGCAGTTCATTTCAGACGTTGGTCACTCGAACCAATAAGGAGCTGTCAAAACGTTTGGTTCAACTTTTTGGTGTTTCGTCAATGAAGTGGTGGAACCTCTGTCTGCGCCTAGTCGTCCGATGAAGGAATGGAGAGGGTCCAATTAGTTCGAAGAGAGCCTTCGCACACTCACCAAAGTTAATTCTATAGAAAACCGATAAGCAGGCGACTATATATTTACATATATTGTACACTTGTTTGAAATTTCGGTGACCATTACTGAATGGATTTATTATTATTTCATTTGTATTCTCGTGTATATTCTATTGAATAAATTCTTAAACCTAAACCTATTATTCAATGATCATCAATATAACTTGTAGGTATAATTCCAACGCCAAAAAAAAATTCATACAAGTAGAAAAACAAGTGGGAAAAGATACTTAGACTATACAAGCCAATAGTGTTATTCAAACCTTAACATTGGGTACTTTTGAGAAATGGAGCTTTGACGACCGGCAGCAATACATTTACGGTCGCGGTCTAAAGTTGAGGTGCTTCCCCGTCGAGGATATTTGTAGGAAAACGTAATGATTATTTCATACAATTAACAGAACGCACAACACAGTAAATTGTCTCAAGCAGGTTATGTAATCCTCATAAAAAACTTAAGTACATACTAATCATCGGCTGTCACTATCCGCACTCTAAACATCGAACTTGTATAAACATTGATCCATATTTGACCTAGCTATAGCAAAATGAACTGTACGAAATAATACACACAGATGATTTTTATTTTGGCCAAGTATTATAAGTATTTGTACAAATATGTCATGAACAAACGGAATAAATGCGTAACTGACGTATTACAGACGGTATTTATGTAATTTTTATACAACCATCAACCTTTGTCATGTGGTACAATATTAACTTAAATAATAAACATGACGTGACAAAATCAGGACATCATGCACCTAATCTTGAATAAAATTTCAAATTGTGTTATATTTTGTGCATTACAAAGGTAGTGAGTGTTATATTTATGTTGATTTGAACATAGGCATGAACATGCAAGGATGTATGACAATTATTACTCTAAAGAATATATTAATAGGATTAAAATACACATCTACAGTAAATATCAAAATCTTCCTTTACCAACCATTAGCATAAACTTTTTTCAAACTGCGTTGTTATAGTCTATGCTTTGAGTGTAGCCTAAAGCATAGACTATTCACTAAAACAGAGACAATCACATTCCTTCACAATCACAATCATAGACAAATAAAAACGTTCACAGTAAAATATATACTTACCGCGACAGTTAGAAAAGTTGTGTCGGAAAGAGAAGTGTAGTTCTTGCAAAGGAGAAAATATGTGGAGACATAAGAGGCTATTCTTACAGGCCTCTAACCAGAGACCTTCTGGATACCGCCAGTATCAACTCTTAATTTTCAAGCTCACTGACTAATATTTTTGTATAGGCTTTGAGGTAGGTACATAATAATCATGTACCAAAAATTTAGAAAATATTAATTCACATACTAGTTTGTTTTCTTTTTTATTTCTTTTTTTTTACTGAGAGTTTTGAAATTATGTTACAATATAAGACAAATTAATTTAATTTACATATTTCTTTTTTTATTATTAATAAACACACAAGTATACATCAATATCGGAAGGATGCTCTAGATTTTTCTCTAAAAGGATTGAAAACCCTGTAGTCATTACCTTTTTAAGTTTCTGTAAGTAACTTTGTAAAGACAAAGTGAAATATTATGAGTATGTAATCTTTGTTAAAGCATTTTGTTCTTAAGCGAAGACAAGAAAAACAAAGCCTCACAAAGCTAGCGACTAGTCCGCAGACACAGTGTGTCGTTTGTCAAAAGTGGCCATAAATTATATTTCTTTTTTTATTTTGGTAGACGCAAGTGGGTACATTTCAAAATAACGAATTTCAAAGACTACATTATACACCACACATACTCTTTCTTCTGCCCATTTCACTAGGCAAGTATATAAATATTCTAATTCACATTTAGATGTGTATTTTAATATTTCTTAGACACGAACAAAATTTACACAATTATTTTTCTTACGTAGTCGATTGTCAATGGTATTCATTATGTAGTAGCAATGTGTTATGCGTAATTTACCATGCACATTATTTCATTATAGTGAATTGTATCGCACTCCAAAAAAATCGCCATCTTCAGGTAATCACACCCTCTTCTCTAAGCCGTTGCACATGACATAAAGATAACTTTAGAATTTTAAATCCTATCGCAACTTTGAGTCAAATTTGCATCAGATTCGTATATGACATCCTTAAGAATGGTTTTCGCAACACAATGAAATTATATACAGCGTGTAAGTAACACCGTCGCAAATAATTTACAAAAACGTCTTTCTTGGGATACTTATCACAATGTAAAAGTTAGTTCATCATAAAATGCGAGATTAAGGATTTACAGTCAATAGTTTGATTTTGAACTACGCAATGTAACGCGATATGCGTACGTGTGCGGTACGGTAAAATGAATTCATTTCTTTTATATTAAAAACGTTATTCTTATTGACTTATTTTAAATACTTAATATAGATAAATATTTTTTTATATTAATATTCAAAGAAAACTGTGTAAATTTTAAGATGCCTTTAGAATTTACGTTTCTACCCTAAAGAAATGTAAATAGGGATTTGAAATATTCGAATAACAGCTAAAAATTTTTGTTAGTTAGAATTTTACGATTCTGATCTGCAACCAACACAGAAAAGTACTAAAAAACAGTCACGTAACATTTCAAGATGCAAGCTTACCTTTGTCTCCACAGTTTTTACTAAGTAAATGAACGGATGCACAGCTTTGAAATTTAAAGTGGCTTCTGAGAATTCTTCCAATGAATAGCTTTTTTTATAATACTGATGTATGCTATATTTATAATAGGTATAAAGCTCTTTTTTTATAAATATGAAATCCGTATTATAGCATATAACTGATATAATAAAGCTGAAGAGCGTTTGATTGTTTGTTCGTTTAAACGCGCTAAGTTCTGGAACTATCAGTCAGATTTATATAATTCTTCTTGTATCGGATAGAGTATTCACTGAGGAAGGTTATGGGCTTTGGGCAACATCGCGCTACGACTCTTAGGACCGGAGCAGTGACTATAAGCGCAAGTGAAGCTACGGCAAACGGCTAGCTTATTTTTTTTATTGTAGTAGACTTATTTACTTATTATTATGCAATTTTATTAGTATAAAATATGTACAAAGGTTATTATTTTAAATTTAAATTTTAAAATAGAACACTGCTCCGGTTCTTACAAACGTGTACAACACCAACAGTACCTACAGCCGACCTTTCCCAAACTCTTCTCCCGCTTTTGAGCTCTGATTCACCTACTCACTAACTATTAGTTTCTGTTACAAAAATAATCATACTATGCTCGTAGTATTGTACGTCTGCCATTTAATGATATGCCTCGAGAACTTGACAAAATGTCATATTTTTTTAATGTTGTCAGTCGACGATGACCGTAACATAAAACACCTCCAACAGTCCTTAGAAGATGATGACATTTACGAGAACGATAAAACTCTTGAGTCATTATTATACGCAGTAAAGCTAAATACATCATTTGCAAAACCAGATTTCTAATGTATTAATATTATAAATCTGGTTTTGCAAATGATGTATATCTCTCTCATTCCAGCGACAGATAATTATAATAGGCGCCACTGAAATGATAAAAAATATACTGATGAAAATACATATAGATATGAAGCTGTGCAGTAAAATTATCATACTGCATTGTAATGAATGATATGTATGTGTAATAGAAACTTATTTATGAAGTTATGACTTTATTTTATTTATGTATAATTCAGTGTGATGGTGGTTAGATTTTATATTAATTACGCCACCACAAGCGTAGTACATATGCAGTTTAACTTACACTGTTTAAATTTAAGATGAGAATATTATATAATAATAATATTATCATAGGTCTACTCAGCTTTTAGTCCAGAGGGGGGCAAATTTTTTTGTTGTTATTCCAGACGTGGGTGGGGGGCAAAATTTGATTTTGTTGGTCCAGGTGGTGCAAAATTTGATTTTGCCCCTCCCACCCCACCCTAAATTTATACAAGTATTGTTTACGTAAAAGATTGGAATTTGCGCCACCAGGTGGCAGAGCCATCGTTGTGCACATTCCCTATAGAATAAACCAAGACATCATTCTAAGAGCTCTGTATCAGAAAGATCACAACAAGTTGTAATGCAACTAACTAATCCTTAACAATTTGTAAAGACCACAACAAAAACATGTAGAAATTTGTGTATTCTGATTTCACAATCTTAAAAAAAATACCATCGTGAGTGGCATTCGAACAGAATAATATCACACCTTTTCAAACAGTGAGTAAGGTGTGTTTATGCAATGTCGGTTTTACATACTAATTACTTTCCTGAAATGAACAATATGAATAAAAGAAAAAGGTATTTTTTACCTGTTTTTTTTTCATCTTGTAAAATTGGCGGCCTTATCGCGATTTGCTAAACCTTTAATGTAAACATTTAGATTATTTACTCATAGAGGAATGCCAGTTGTATAAGACTAGGTTAATCGTGCTTTTGTATATTATAAATTCGCTTCTTATAGAATATACCGGATCCTTGAGACAGTGTTAGGTAATCACGACTGCGATTAAAGCGATGAGCTCATTACTATAGAAAATGCGTATGTTATTGTATACGGTCACTATGTTTGTAGGTAAATTAGTTATATTTATATATACAAACTAGCCAGGGCCACGCGTTGCTATGGCTAAGAAATTTTGAAATAAATAATATTGTGATTATAAATTGAAATAAAAAGTACCTTATGTCTCAATTTAGACCAAACTGCACACAGTGTGCAAAATATTATTAGATAAAATCGGTCTTTTATATATAAATAGAATAAAGATATGTATAATATAATATAGTCTGCGAATTTGAATATAAAATAGCATAAACTTGTCTGTACTGTTTCAATATTTATAAATCACCTTTTTGCGTCGTTTATAAAGAATCGTGGAAATGGTAGGTATGTATGTGTATTTTAATCGTTCAGTGGACAATAGTTTTGTGTATCAACATTGATATATACAGTGCTATATTAAGATCACATTTTTAATGAATAATCAAGTTGGTTTATATTTTGGATTTGATTTTATAACGTACATACGTAGCTAAAACATGGTCCGTCTTAGCAATTATCGGTGACTATAACTATCGATGGCTAGATAGTCATACCACCAAACTATCATTTACGATAAAGCTCTGGCAATCGTACCACAATATTATTTATTCTGTAATTCACCTGCAGAAACACCTAGAGCTGTAACCGTTCATAGGCTACGGTAACCGCTTACTATCAGGCGGACCGTACGCTTGTTTGCCAGCGACGTGGTTTAAAAGAAAATACCCCGACCCTAGTAGTGCCACGTTCTATAAGAAAGTGGATTTATTAATTTATAGTTAAGGCATATGTTTAATAAATTAAACAAGACTGCAAATTAATAATGCTTGATTGCTTATTCTATAACTTTCTCTTCCGTTGAATATTTATTGACATGCCCTATAATTTAATATCCAATTAGAACAGAACATTATTTTAAACTTTCACCTTCAATTGTATGGGTTCGCTTTTCTTTGAAGCTTTTAGTGTTGGCACTAAACAACCGTCCGATCTTGTTCCTAAACGGCTAAATCTAGGTGATCACTTCTTTAAGTTCAGACAGTCAAACTCTTCCGATTTTATTGTGATTATGTACAGTCCAAACGGTAGCCTAATTGAATGTGGCATTTATCATATGTCCGGTTAATGATGATGACCGAATTATTAATGTCTGGCAGTGTCAGTTTGTAAAAAAACACAGGAGTGAGATACACTGAAATAATTCAAACATTTGTTAAAATTAAGACTGTACTGAAGAAAGTATTTTTAACTTTTTCTAAGTACTTTAGTAAAGCATAGAAAAGTAGGTTTGACTGAAAATCATTGGTTAATAGTGATTTTCACTGCAAATAACATAACCTCACCTAACAGTTTTGACCGTAATTTCAGTCAAAAGTACTATTGCCTGCGGTCCAAACGACTTTTCACTGGTTAGAGGTTAACTGCAACATGTATGTTATACTGGATGGAGTGTGATCTAAGATGAGGTTGGTCTCTATAGACTAGTATAGACGTGCTTCATAGATAAAGCATTAATAAAAAACGTGTATGTAAAATGTACTCTGTCTCATCACCACGGACAATTATGTTAACGATGTACGAGAACAATATGTTAGCGATAAATTTTGTTTGCGATGTACGAGCATAAATTATGTTAGCGACAAATTTCAAATGTCACCATTTATCAAACGTTTTTTTTCAGAACAGAAGATTTTAGCTGGAATAGAGCCGATTAACTTGTAACTTTCAACATACTCGTATGTACTCAGACAGCTCAATATAAAATACTCTATTTTATTATACAGGGTGTACTTGACAATGGAACACTTATTTAAATCACTGAAAGGGTATGACTCTAGCATGCAGTTGCAAAAAGAATGTTTGAAAAAAAGCTAGTCATGCCATTTCAGTGATTTAAGTTAGTGTTCCATTGTCATTTACATTCTGTATCCAGCGTGTGGCGTAAATAATGGATAACCCTGCACTTGCCGATGAACCTGCTAGTCGGCTATTCGAGTATGTTTTTTTTTAATTTCGGCCATGTCTTACAAAAAATGGGGTAAGTCATGTTTTAAAAAAAGTGGTACTTTCACTCACTAATTTTACTACAACTGCCACGAATTTTGGAATTTTTGCGTTCTGTTTTTTTTTGTAATATAGCTTGAAGAGTTTGTGCTATCTCAACAATAAAGAGTTTCCTATTCGTGCCTCTAATATTGCAAAAAATTAACATGAAATGACAAAAAATTCTTATTGATTATTTGATTTGTTAACTTTGTACACCACCTAGCGCAAGAAATCTTTATGAGAGTTGACTTGCCCATTACTTTAAAAAATGCTTGTTTATTGCAGATTCCGAAATGGTAAAATACCTATTGTATATAATGATATTTCTGAAAAAAATTGACACATGAATCTGACAGATTCATCGGTAGGTGCAGGGTTATCTATTATTTACGCCACACTCTAAATACAACATTTTTACCACATTGTAATCTGTATTAGCTATATGTTTTTGTAATATATTTATAAAACTCGATAGAAATATCGCTATAAAATCAACTACTCATATTTTAAATGAAATATTAAAATGTTTAGAAGTAATTAGTATTCTTGTTTTACACTCTTATGTAAATTAGATACTTGAATTAAAACTTTGACCTCGGAAAGGAAGCGACGAAAACTGTGTTGACCTTTGTTCTCCATGTAACAGCAAATAATATTTAATTGAATTTGTATTTATATGTTGACCAGAATTACTATTTTTCATTACATATAGTCATGGGACCAATATGCGTTTACAGGAGCGTTACAATTTTTTGTCACGTGATGACTACAATAATTTCTGGTCTGCTTTCCACCGTTTTATTGATGATGATCATCATCTTCTTGCTCTTTTTCCACTTTCCTAATTTTACTTATAAAGCTCATCACACACTATACCGTCACGGCTCCACCCCAGCAATTAAGTTATCATTCAAATCTGAGATTTAAAACATGGTCGTATGTAATGTCATTCTACCCGCCTTCGGCTTTTTTCATATTGACGTTATGAAATATATTATACGACTACGTTTTAATACTCAGATTTGAATGACAACTTTATTGCTGGGTTGGAGCCGTGCCGTTACCATGACGGTATAGTGTGTGATGACCTTAAGGGTTTTGGCTGGTTTCTTTTATGGCCGGCCGGGCGGCCGGCCATAAAAGAAACCTCCTACGGAATGTAATCGTTTTCAGACGGGACAAAGGAAGAAGGTAAATTGGGGAAGGAAAACGGACAGAGCGAGGGAGCTAGGGTAAGTGATACGGCACGTCTCAGATAATGGGGAAATGGGAATGAGACTGCAGTAGCTCGAAAAGGCCGAAATCGCGTACCCGTATGTCCGTACTGTAATTGGAGAAACCACTAGGAGATCGGCATCATGGCATTCTATTGTTTTATTATAGTGTAAATTAAAAAAATGTAATGCTCTTTGATGTACAAACGAAGTGTAGGTATGTGACTTACCTAATAGTAAAGGACGCATGTTGCTACTTCAATTTGTTATATTATCTGAAACAAGCATAACGATTTAGTTACAACGTAGTTTAGTACAATGGCATAGCATTTAGTCCAATATAAGTAAAATGAAAAATGTTGCACATGAGGGTAAAGTAAAACTGCAACATTTGGTTTTCTTTGGGGCTTGTCATTAGGGCTTGTCATTAGGGCTTGTCATTAGGGCTTGTCATTAGGGTTTGTCATTAGGGCTTGTCATTAGGGCTTGTCATTAGCAATTAAGTTACCTATTTTATGTTTATGCAGTATTTTGTTATTAGACAGTAAGCCTTCCTCAAAACAAAATAAATCTTTAACTTCAAAACGGTTTTTATAATATCAGTTTGTAAACAGGGTGTCTGATAGGATCGGGACTTCCTTTCTAGGGTATACCCGAGTCCCTTACAATAGACTCATTTATGACGGAACACAGTGTGGTTTTAGTGGGTTCGATTTCGACATACCACTTCACTGGCAGCCCCGGTGGGGTGTTCCACACGATAAAAAAAAGGGTTTCTGATAGGAACCCCTTTATAATTCGTCTTTCTGTTTTGCAACTTTCTGGAACGACCAAGCAATTATGTCAGAGTCGAACTGACTTGAAAGAACCACAAGGTTGTTCTCATATCAAACCTGACGCCAGGAGAGGCATGTAATACGGCGATATTTCTAATGACCTCTTTTAGTAAAAGAAGGGTGTACCCTTCCTTCCTACCATAATAAAATAATATATTATATGCAACAATCACAGTTTAGTATAATATCTAGTAACCCGCCCCGGCTTCGCATGGGTAGCAGAGACTTCTTCAACAATCATCATCATATTTCAAACAATTTACACAAAATCTTAACAAATTATACACTTAAACCTTCCTCATTAATCACTTTGTCTATTAGTGAAAACCGCATGAAAATCCGTTCAGTAGGTTATCACGAATAGACAGACAGACAGACGCGGCGAGGGACTTTGTTTTATAATATGTAGTGATAATATTCAAATAAATCATTTGTGTTGATTTTACTTTTTATTTCTCATTCTCTCCTAGGCTACTTTTCTGAAGTTTCGCTTTTGCCGTGTGTGAATTGCACACGCAGTGCACTCTAAGTGTTGTGATTTATAAGTAATGTATTTCAGTGAATATTAACTAATCGAATTTATCTACGTATATATTTAGAGTAGAATATTGCAAGCACCAAAAATATTTATGCTGTATGTTAATAAAGAATGTAATCTGATATCTAATTATTGTTATTGTTGACAATCTCTAGCAGTCATGAGCCTGAGACTGCGACCTCTGACGCAGAAGTCGAGTTTTCGACTGCTACGTCTAAGTTTAAGATCAGCGCTCAGTGTAAATATTTGTATGCACAAATATTTCTGTTTGTAGTAATCTGGGTGCATGTGTAATATGTATGTCAATAAATGCATGTAAAGTTTATGCGTTCTATAATCCATACCTACGGCAAGCTATGCTTAGTTTGGATCTGGGTAACGCTGTTAATACGAAATACAAAAATCTGTTATCAAATGTTTTAATATCGACATGGTATTTTTTTGTGTTTAAAATAGTAAATTAAAATTACATTTGTGTTGACGTTATGTGTGTGACCCCTATTTAAAAGTAATTTAATGACTATTAAAATTTAAATATTTTTATGATATTCCTGATTTCGATAAAAAAAATACAGACTTAAAATGTCTTAATAAGTTTTAAATAAAAAAATTGTTTTAATCCTCAACAAGTTTTCTGATTGATTGATAGTGTTAACGCCACGAATTAGAATATAAAAGTAGAATGTGGTTTATTGACAATAAATTTTAATGATGATGAAATGTGACCTTGAACTTTTATCAACTAATTTAAACGCCTATGCGGCGCCGAATATTAAAATCTGACAAGTCTAATAAAGAGATAAATATATTTAAAACTTAAACAAGTCTGAAAATAAAAAATTATAGGTAATCTCTAGAAGGTAAGATTAATAACTATAAATTTAAAATTTAAAACACCCCCGACTCAAAAATCGCTTCAACGATTACAAAATGCCTTACATGATTTTGGAAAAGAGCTGATACTCTTACACTGCTGGACCGATATTAACCAAACATAGCTAAGAACCACCGCAAGGAAACTGGCTTTCAAATGAAAAAAACCGCATCGAAATCGGTCCATCCGTTTGAGAGCTACACACGGACATCGACGTCAAACTTATAACACCCCGTCGTTTTTGCGTTGGGGGCTAAAAAACGCTAAAATGTTTCATTGATCAAAACTGATTTATTGAATTACGAGTACCAAATATCTCTCCATCCTAACCCGGGTGAAATTTTCATCGTTTCAAAATATTTGTAGAATCGAAATTTTATTATTATAAATTACTTTGAAATGTCATTATCATCTTAAAGTTTAAAAAACCTTTAAGGATGTCGTCGATGTTCTGTTATTAAAAACATGTATTTAACATTTTTTTTAGTTTGATTGAAAATTTAAATGAGAAATATATAATTTTACTTTTATGCTTTCTTGAATGTGGAAGGCTCTATGGCTATCTTAGATTGAGAATACATACATTTACACACATATATAATTACTGATCATATTTATGGACATATAAGGTATTTTCTTATTTCGATCACAGCATCAAATTATCCCAGTTATTACTGACACTAATTGACTTTAGCTGTTGCAAAACAGTTCCAGTAGCAGTTTGTGTTTTTACCCTAACAAGAACTAAAAAGAAAAAAAATGAAATCAAACAGAAATTGTTACACTCAATAACAACACAAATACAAAACATGTACAACCAAGGTTGTAACATAATTATACAAATTAAAACAAAATTGAAAAGCATTGTAAGATTGCCTTTGCCTTTGCGATACCACAGATCGTAAAAATAAAAACAAAAACCTTCTCAATACTTAGAATAAAGCCTTTGGTCACGAGCAGAGGAAACATCCTAAGTCACATATCTCGCATAAACCAGTCAATTAGTTATAAATAAATAAGCGAGTATTTTGACTTTACGAAGGACATACAGTTATGTATACTATACTACTATACTATAGGGAAATAGTTGTTGAAAAGTTTTATCTTATTTATTTATTTTAATATTTAATTAAACACTTTTTCTGTGTACGATTTGATACAATATTTTATTATTGAAGCGACACTTTTGAAGTGAAACTTCTTTAGAATAGTTGTGATTTGAAATTCGATGAAAATCTCACACTAACCAGGGACAAACAATACAATAGGATTTAACCTGCGAAAGAATGAAATAGAATACAACTATACATTGTTTCCTATAATCTTTGTCTTTGGGCCTGCGTACTACTACTACAACGTGGTGTCATTTTTGTGCATTTGCGTATTAAAATTCGTTGATTAGTTAATTTACGTTATTTATTTAACACATCTATGTTAATTTGACCAATAACTTTTATATAAATTATCTAAAATTAAATTTATTAACATTAGTAAATAATTTGTGTTGATTTTACTTTTTATTTCTCATTCTCTCGTAGGCTACTTTTCTGAAGTTTCGCTTTTGCCGTGTGTGAATTGCACACGCACACTTTTTTTTTATATTGCCGTGAACTCTAAGTGTTGTGATTTATAAGTAATGTATTTCAGTGAATATTAACTAATCGAATTTATCTACGTATATATTTAGAGGAAATAAGTTAATTACTTCTTTAAAGAAGTAGATATCCATCTATATCATTTTTTGTTTTATGGTATATAACCTTTGTTAAATAAATACCAATTATGAAAATTAGGCAACTTTACTGCAATTTTGATAAATGATATTATTGTTTAGAACAAAACAAGACCCTTTGCCTGGCCCAATAAACTACTTATCTATGTATTTTCTACGAAGATATATAAAATACCGTTGTTCTCTAAATGTCTAAGATTTATTTTCATTAACATTTTATCAGCAGACAAATGGCTGATATTATGATCATAAAATATTGATGTACCAACTTATTTTCATGTAACTTAGAAAACAGAGTTCCTCTCAAGACTAAAATTTAAATAGAAACTTCATTTACCAATTATAATTAGCTAAACTTTAATTCACAAGAAGCATTTAAAGTCGTAATTCGAACTGACAAAGGCAGGGCCCGTTAAACCGTTCGCAAGTCACAACAAAGAAAGGTTTGACCTACATTTCTGTACCTAAATGTCAACGGCCTTAAAATAGCTACTTACATTCAGGTTGTACCGCAGACACTAATTAATAAATTAAATTATTTCACTTTTTTTTGCAAATGTGTAAAAAGCGCGGGAAGCGTGCGGCTGCCCGGGCGCCAGCTCGATAGAGAATGACGTGCCCGGAAGCTGGCTCGACGTGTTTATATCTAGACATTTAACAGTTATGTTTGTAGTAGCCTCAGTAGACATAGAATAGGCACCATGGTGCCGTATAATGTACATTTAATAATGTGTTATACGGTCGCTTTAAATGTAACTATGTTCCCGTACGATCTCTCAAAGCAAATTTAAATAATATACTCGAACGACATTCAAAAATATGATTGAGGTTCTAAATTTAAATCTGACAGACGTTAACACTATATGACATAGCCTTTAAAAAAAGTGAGGAAAACCGCAGAGGACAATCATTTGGCAAATGTGTCATGTATTGTAAAACCAATGTTACGATAGAAACTCATGATTTTGTTATTAAAGTACAAAATAATACAGCGTACACATGAAACGCCACACTAGTAAAGAAAATCTTGCTTCAGACCATAGATTTAGTATTTTTTCCACTTACTTCAGGCACACTTCAAAACCTAATTGTTAGGTATAGCGGAAATGGAATAAGTAAGGGTGTTGGAAAAAAATGATTTAAGTTTTTAAAAATTATAACTAATATCCATGTAGCCATGCTCGTAAAATTGGCTTTCAAAGTAATAGAAACTGCACAATGCGATATTGTAATCATGGACCTCGACGAGTGTTGACAAAATAACACATAAAGATTGTTGAAGCGCTGCATTCCTTTATTTCTATATAACTTAAATGATTATATATAAATGGAAAAAGGTAGCAACATAATAATAGTGCCAACAAGAAATTTCTTCTTTTTTTTATTTACGACCTGTCTATTTATTATAAGATCTACTCCGTCCCGGGATATCGAGCACGCGAAACCAATAAACGCAACAACAGAAATCGCCAGTAGTAGTAGAAAGGTGTGCGAATTTAAGCGCCACTTTAGATATCAACGTATATCTCAATCAATTTCTTTATTTCTAAGACGATTAATCTATTTATGCTACACTCACTCCTGTATCCCCGAACAGATAGGCAGAGGTGTATGAAACACCCACATTTTCCCACTCACATACCTAATAGGGGGCAAAATGGGAAAATTGGGAATATATTAAAAGGGAAAGGTAGGCAAGAAGGGAAAATCACGCAATGGAATTAATAGGATATTACTTATACGGATGGATTGGGATTGGAGTGTAGGTAAGCAATAGCTTGAGAAGGTCAGAGTCGCATACCTGTTGCTATTGCTGCGATATTATTCTTTTTAACATGTTAAAGATTTTGTTGCAAAAAATTCTTTTTTTTCTTAAATAAAGTCATCATCCTCCGCGCCTTTTTCCAACTAAGTTGGGGTCGGCTTTCAGTCTTAACTAAGATACGGCCAAACTTCGATATTTTACGTGAAGCGACTGCCATCAGACCTCCACAACCCAAGTACTAGGCGATTTCGAAGTTCTGTAGTTAGACCAGGTTGTCGGACTTTTTAAGGTTCCAACTACCTGTAACGAATCCCACAGATATTCGTATGGCAACCTGGATCGACAGCTTAACGTGCTCTCCGAGGTACGGAGGGGTCTCAAAGTATTAAGAATGGTCACCCATCCTAACACTGACTTGGCTAGTATTACTTAACCTCGTAATACCTACTCGGTTGCCACTTAGCCACGAGCCCCTCGTTTCTTAAATAAAGTATCCATAAAAATTAAAAACATAGAATGTGTTAAAGCTTTGCGTATATAAGATAGATAAAAGCGTTTAGAACGACTTGAAATTATAAATATTTTTAAAAATATTTTTTTCTTTTTATTACCACTTTGTTCTGTTCCTAAGTAATAAGATAAGTTTCCCAAATTTATCTGGAGTCGATGCAATGTGTTCTCTTATTCCGTTCTACTCTATCAGTGGTCATATCACTGTTTACTCCTTTTCTAACAATATCCTCTTTCAAACAGTCCATCCATCTTTTCTTTGGTCGTCCTCCCTTTTCTTTGGAGTTTTAAGGATGGATGTTTACTCAAAACTCTCTTCCCACATGTCCATATCATGATAATCTATTTCTTTTTAAATTTTTAATTTCTTAATTAAATTTTATTCGCTTAAGTGGTCTCGCGTGAGACTTCAGAAGACCGTGGTTATTGCACTTTGTTTTGTTTATAGACACCGGTATTCCCTTACCAACTAAATTGTATTAAGAAAGTAGTAAAACAAAATATAAAACCTTTTTTAATAATCTAAAATTTTCTCTCTGTTATGAAATCGTTCTCCTAACTGCAACACTGTATTGCTGTCTTTTTTTTCTGTAGCTAGAAATCGAACCTGTTAGACATAAAAAGTTAACCATAAAAGTGAATAACAATACTGCTTGGTAACATTTACTAAACAACAGGGACAGAAAGTGACCCCAAAAACACTCGTTTGATCAACTCCCAAGACTTGAATCGAAACCATGATACTGTTTAACCAAGGCGACACTTGTGATGTTGATTGTTGATTTTTCCGTATACGTCCAAAGTTTTCTCACGCGATCTCTTAGAGGTTTCATTCAACCGAAATGGAAAGCAAATACTCAACATAAACCTGTCTTCTTCTAAATTATACACCGATATCCTTTTCTAACAGGTAGTGAAAGCAAAGATATTAAGAGGAAGGGCATAGAAAATTTCGGCTCGAATCAAACTATTGAAGTTTATACTAACACAGTGTCATTGTTTTGATACTTACACCCGAGTTTTTTTCCACAAATGTAACTATGGTTGGTCACACAGATTGCCAGGCCCCCATTGAATAGTGTTTGTATTAATAAAGTCATTTTGGCAAGCGAATCATAGTATTGAATGATACTAAATTAGCGTGTGTGTGCGTATTTGTAATGTTTGTAAGTGTGTGTGTGTGTGTGTGTGTGTGTGTTTGTGTGTGTGTGTGTGTGTGTGTTTGTGTGTGTGTGTGTGTTCGTGTGTGAGTGTGTGTTCGTGTGTTAGTGTGTGTGTTCGTGTGTGTGTGTGTATTCTTAAACATATGACATTAGAATTTACTTACACTTAACCTTCGTTAAAGGACAGATTTTAAAAATAGAATTAAATTTATAGTAAAGGTAAGTGCTCAGGAAATAATAGGTGCGTTGCGATAGCTATTCTTGAATAATTTTGTTGGACATACTTTTGTTTAAATGCGTTTGCTAGATGCCAGATTATAAAGTGGGATAATAAGAAATCTGTCAGAAAAATGAAAAGAAAGGGAGGCAATGCGCTACTTTGACAACTGCTTATCTTTCAGAACTGTTCCATGAAAGCAGAGGATAGGATTGGTATAAGACAAGTGACAACATTATTGTTACTAACATGTATATTAACTGGTAACCAAAGAGTACACAAACACTCGCTGGTAACCGCTTACATTCAGGGGTGTCAGTGTCAATGTCAAATTATCCTAAGAGCAATAATTACTATGCTCTTTGAGATTATCAAAGACGTTTCATTTCGGAACGTGCGACTTTCTATTAGGGTAGGATTAAATAAAACCTACGTCACTATAAAAGGGTTTGTGATCAATAATATTAGCAGTGTGATCCTCTGTTCAAAATAAAATCTATACACACATATGTCCTAATCTATCTATATAAACATGAATGACAGCTGTTCTAGAATAAATGCGGTCTTGTTCAACTTATTCGACATAAAAACAATTTTTTTGCTAAACTCTTTTATAAAATCTATTATTTAAAATAAAATTATTGAATTTAATAAATGAGTTTTACTGACACGGTGATCCACAGCAGACTGATCATGTAATTGGCATGTGTCTACCAAACGCTGACATCCTTTTCATGTTCTCTATCATCAATCATCACATGATGCATTTGAATTAAAATAAAAGAAAACTGATAGTAATCTGGAAGATATTACCGGCTCTTGGGTTACTTATGACCGCTAAGACCTTATGAATATGGTTTTTTGGCAGAAACAAAAACCATTGATCAGAGTACTTCCATACTATACAGCTGGTCAATTAGATGAATTGATTAATGGACTTTAAATATACGCTTATAATAAATTCATAAAGAAATTTACAGGATCTAATAACTAAAATGACAGTTTTATAATCCTGTGGTTCGTTTTTTTGTTTGTTTTATAAACCAGCCGCTACAAAACGCACATATATATATAAAATAAATGAATATAGATGTACCATCATCGTCCGTGGCACTGAAAGTAGGTCACACTCATCAGCCTCGAGGTAAGTTTTATCTGATTTTAAAACCTGCTTTTGTTTACTTTGTACGATTAAGGATACTTTTACAAGAAAGTTTAACAACTGTTTAATTCAAACTAAAAGTAAACCAACCCAGGTAAGACACATGCCATTGTTATTGGTAGCCCAAGGCTTATATCGAAAATAGCCTTTTTTTTTAGCGTGTGGATACCATCGAACCGACTAAAACTACACGGTGTTCCGTCACGGGTCTACGGGTGTCCGAGTGTTCAGGTATAACCTAGGAAGGAACTCCCTGGACCCCCGACAGTAGTAGTAGACAGTAGACGTAAGTGGGAGCTGTGTCCCTTTCAGATATATTTCGAAAATAGCCTGGTATTTACTCCTTCAAGTATCTTGCAATGGTATAGGTAAATATCGAATATAGTGATAAAAGTCAAACTTTGGTATATTATATATATATATATATATATATATATATATATCGGCATGGATGCACATTCGACTAACTTTATGGACAAATCTATTGCCATTCAAGCTGTTCGGTTGTGGAATTCCTTGCCGGTTTGTATCAGAAGTGCACAGTCAGTGCCCATTTAAATTAAATAAACGAATAGTCAAAGCACACTACCTGCAAGAACACTAGCCACATCATTGTCCCTTTCTCATCCTATTGATGCACCTGACACTGCCCCACAACTCCACTCTATGACGTCACATTGTAAGTTTCTTCTATGATATCCATTACTAAATAATCCGTCTGAATACAAAAATAATAGTCTTTAAAAATGATACTGTGATTGGTTATTTATCGTTTTGTTTATACTCATCACTGGGTTGCATATAAAACAAGAAAATGGCCGCTTACCTGCAAACGAGTCGCATTCTTAGGCGACTTTGCCCTTCAAGGAATCATAATTGTCTTGTTTGTTACATAAAGTATACATAGTGTAAGCGAATACCACACACTTTTCTTTGTTTTTCATTTGTTGTTGACGAGGTAATATGAAGCTCCTCATAAAATTAACATAAATAAAATGTTTATTGAACACAAAAGGCAATAAAG
Organism: Euplagia quadripunctaria; assembly: GCA_963859945.1. Lineage (NCBI taxonomy): Eukaryota > Metazoa > Arthropoda > Insecta > Lepidoptera > Erebidae > Euplagia > Euplagia quadripunctaria. The sequence continues at coordinate 11,181,134 of OY982580.1, forward strand.
ATATCATCTTCAGTAGCACTATTCAATATCCCATTTTAAAGCTCTGTTAAAATTAAATTCGCCATAATGGTAATAAGTTCTTAAAACATAAAGAAAAAATAAAGATCAAATTCAAGTTGCAAGTGCCAGGATTAAAAAAAGCAATTCCGACTTCTACCGATATTGGCGTGGCATCCATTTCATTACAATAGATGAGATAATATGGAACTTGAATATTTTTTGGAAAGTTTTCGGGATGTTAAAAACTTGACTTACTAATTTCGGTTATAATAACAAAATTTTGTTTATATAGACGAATTTGGAAACTGATTTTTTTGGAAGTCGGTAAATCTGTCGTTATCTTTTTTAATCCTAATAAATAACACTTTAAAAAATAAAGTATTGAAAAATAACCTACATTAAATAAACCTGCTAATTAAGATGTTAATACGAGGTCACAAATACATCTTTACAACGAAACGGGTTTTGGTGCAAATATGAGCTAAAAACCTCAAGTCGAAATATGCGAATTTAATATGGCTCTCAGATACTATGAACTTTTTAAAGCACAAAACATGGGGATATGTAGGTAAATCGGAGGTTTACGCTAAAGTTCAGCTTTGATCTTCGATTAAGGGTACGTACTTATTCTCAAAAGTCCTGTTCGATTAAACAACTATCATTCTGGTCTCGATTGTAAGTGTACTTTGTGCCCGTTATTTGGTTTTAACTAGAGAAAGAGATATGTCACTAGTTGTTTAATCGACGTTTAATCTAAACCAATTATAATGAATTGAATCCCACAAAATACAATAGCCAAATAAATTTACTTCTGGTAGGGTAATAGGAATAATGCAATCTCAGTGGCTGTATCTACCACACCTTTAAAAAAATAGTAAATTTAAATAACGTACTTGGTCGTTCAATAAACTATGCTATGCACTTTGTTTTTTAATCGTGTAGTTAGCCCAGTAATTTTTAAGTAGTGGTACTCATTTCGCTGTCAAGATCAAAAATCAGATAATAATGTTGTGTCAATCACGTTTATGTATCTTCTTGTGAGTGATACTTGAACAATCCACAAATAAATTTTGTTCAAATATGTCGCACAGAATTTGAGTTTCTAATCTTTAGAATTTAAATGTAATTACGAATTTTAAATAAATAATGCTTTTTCGGCAAACATTCTATCGTAATTAGACGCAAGTAAGTACTGTCTGGTTACGGACGGGACAATCAACAGTCCATGAAGTTTTTAGATGTTGATTTAAAGAAGAATCATTTAGTTAGTTCCATGGTTCACTACGTAACGTGAATCACGTAAATGATAAAGACTTTTATGTAATACACTTATAGAGATTTTGTTATCTTTGTAGCTATATATAAAATACGAGTAAATATGTGTATATTTTTGTTCTCTCTTTGAAGCAGCTCCTGTGCATTACTTTTAAATCATTCGAAGTTAGTTGCTGTTCAGTTGGGGACTTTATGATAACTGATCAATGATATCCTAGATTTGTCTTTATCATTTTCTTAATATGTGTATTGTGAAGATACGTAGAGAAGTAGAATCAAGGAAAAGATCGTCATTGGCCCGGCCCTCCAGTCTATTGCGCTTAGGCAATGTGCTTGTTAGCGTGACTAAATGAGAGTTGTATTGAAGTTAATTTTATCGTATTTATCATATTTATATATATTTTTACTGAGATTATGTCTTGACCACGTTCTGCTCACACTATTTAGTCAGTAAATAATCCTGAAACTACTGAAGGTAAAATAAAATTCATAAAACCGTCTGTTTTCATTATGATAATGTTTTGTGTTCAAAAAACTATCTTTTGGTTTTATTACCTAGTTATATTTAATAAAAAATATTTTGTGGCCTTGCTAATAAATACTTCAGGATTTATATTTATTACCTGGTATTTAAAGTAAATTCGTGAAAGTCATATTGCGACTTACACGATTGAACAATTCTAAACCTTAACTCTTCTTTGTATTAAGTGTCTTTTCGTATTTGTCTTGAAGGTCTCGACCAGTAGGTATTTTTGTAAGAACAGGCTTGTACTTACAATTTAAAATTTATATAGGTTCATCCATCATCTAAAGCTGCAGGTTGAATAAAATGTATTATAATAGATAGAAGCAACTTTTGCAACAAGTTTCTATCATGATCATTCCCAACTAGTATCTAAAATAAATTTTAATAACCTATCATAACAATACAATTATTTCTAATAGAAAATTGACGGAAAGGAATATGTAATAACTTTAAAAACAATTGACCTGATAATACTTCCGGGCATTATAATATTCAGAATAATGACATAGACAGTATTTACAGTCGTACTTACAATAACTGAGGTTAGTTAAAATTACTCGCAAATCACTGCAAACACAAACATATTTTGACATATTTCAGTTATACAGTTCATTGTTTAGCGTTTCCGTTTTTATTTAATGTTGTTATGCCTTCATAAAGTCAAGGTAAAAGTCTGCCGGCGCATGTAGCATGGATCACAATAATAGATGCTTGAATAATTTCTAATATCACCAATTTTTGCTTGATGTTGTACCACTGTAGCATACCGATACCAAATCAAATTTAGTGTTGATAGACGAGACGAGAAAGTTAAGTCCTTCTCAAGTTATAGCGTGACCAAGGCAAACGATAAACTCTTACTAAATAAATAGTCTTGTTTTTATTTATCATCATATCAGTAGATAAAATGACAAACACATTAATTCCTTTTATCCTAGGGAGTCCGTTGCTGTAGAGGCCGGTCTTGACGATGGGCTGGGCTGGTCTAATTTACCGTCAACTTCGATTACAGTCGGTTAGAAAGAAAGTCAGCCTAGTCTATCATAACACAGGTCAGTTATATGTGTATTAACGGTATTATGGCTGGCAGAAATAACAAATTCATCTGTGTTTTCACTTTCCATCATGTAGGTAAAGTTTCTTTGCACCTTTGTTGTAACATTAAATCATGAATCATCACCACCCTAGTATCTTCAAGGTACTGGCTATTTCCTTGTTGCTGTCTATAACCTTGGTTAGAAGGCTAGAACTTCCCAGCAACAGCCAATTGTAGTAACTGCGTATACAGAGGGGAATTTGAAAAAGGAACACTTACTAAAGCCACTGAAAGGGCATGACTCTAGCGTGCTGTTATAATAAGAAATTTTGAAAAAAATCTATCCGTTAATTACAAGTTATGACCGTTTGTATTTCCAGGTATTTTTAACTCCGTTTCTCATAAAAGCAGGTGGAACGTGTAAAGTTAAGGGTTTTAAATTGGACGTTTTTTTTTTATTTTAGAATTAATCACTCAGTTTTTGAGAAAATCCATAAAACATAAAAGCTTACTTTAAAAATTAGTAGGTAGGTAGGTAGTGGGGCCAAGTTATCTCGCTCGACAAACGCGCTATACAATGTATAATTCTCTAGTTAAATCCCATTTGTTATATCTAATAGAGGTATGGGGCAGTATCACTAAGACTAAGTTGAGTGAGCTACAGATTGTGCAAAATAAAATAGTAAAAAGCCTTTTCCAATACCCTTGCTTAACATCTACCAAAAAGATCTATAATGAAACCAATATTATGACTATAAACCAACTATATATTTATAACACATGTATTACTATTAGAAAAATAATCCACACCAACATCCATACAAATTTATCTTTTATAAAGAAATCACAAATTACTAAACGCAGTATTCGCCGACCTAACCTTCTTGTTCTTCCAAAGATCCGAACAAATTATGATAAACTACCCTCTAAAATAAAAAATGTGAACTCATTTAACGTATTTAAAGCCAAGCTAGCATAGCACATTTTACAAAACGTCTCCTGAAAGAAAATGCGTTAAGAGGGTGTAAATTGGACTCATTATTGCATTGTATAGCGTCTATTCTGAGTACCTTAAATGTGATCTAATGTTCTCATGTAAGTGACTTTGTCTTTATGAGAATAAATTCTTTAAACATAGTTATGGTTGGCAAAATGTGTGTTTAATACGTCTCTGCCTACATACCTCTACGGGGAAACAAGCGTGAGTGTATGTATGTATGTGTATCTTCAACCGAAAGGGTATATTTTCTGAAAATATTAATACTGTTACGAGCCGGGGGTCAGAATTAAAATATCCAATTTGTAACGAAATAGACACAATTTATTTAAGACAATCGCAATTAATACAAGTCTCTGTTACGGTAATTCTCACTAATATTCACTTGTACTATTGGCTATTCTTCGCACTTGTTTCTCGTAGTATCGCTTAACCCGTCCATACCGCAATGCAACTTCCTTATAATAATATAGTTAAAAAAAGTCTCAAAAATCGTGAACTTTCCTGAAACGTCTCGTACTATCTGACTCGACCGCTCTGGAATTTTCAATAACACAGTAGAACGTTCTATTAGTTGAAAGCTATTCGTTAAAAGGTGCCCTGCCCAATTGATTTCTGGTACTCGTTAACAGATGGCGCCAGCGCATTGATTTAGGCTTCCGTAACAATACATTCATATTTTTAAATCGCCAATCGTAAGAGCTATAGATACCTATAACAATAGGAAGCTATGACAATAAGTAAAAATAATAACATAGTTTCTACATGTTTATTACAATATAGTTACATACTTAATATACTCAGTGTTTTGGTTAGCGTCCTAATTTAGAACCGCTATCCTAAAGTTTAACCTCACATGAATATTACATAGTGTTACTCTCTTAATCACATTAATGTGGATGTTATCTTAATCACATTAGAATCTGGTTAAAATATTATAATTAAAAACGATTAAATATGACATATTTAAAATTTTAAGAAAATTAAAAACAGAAGATGCAGACATAACTTTTAACTTTGAATGGATCTCTTGTGGTTGTACCGCTCACAGTTGGTGGTGGAGATGTGTCTGAATTTAGTTGACTGCGATGACGTTGAATATTATTTAGAACTTGAAGGTTTGATGGTAAGGCTTGCTGATTTAGAGTTTCTTGATAATAGCTAGATTGACTTGGAGCACCCTGGTTATAGTTAGTCGTGCTTGGATCTGCTCGGTTTAATCTTGGATAATTTAGGGCCGCTTGGTTGAAATTTATCTGTCCTGATGCTTGGTTTTGCGATATGTGACTACCGAATGGTTGATTATTTACTTGTTGAGGTACCTGACGTTGACCTGAAAAAAATTAAAAATTACACGATTTTAAAGTTTTCTATAAATGCTCTCTAATGTTGCTTATTGCTATAATATACCTAAGCGACAGTAAAATCATAAAAATATATATTTTTATACACAAATGTAATTAAAATGTAATCTATAGGTATATTTAATTATGTTAATAAAGAAAGAATAATAATAAATACTCTCTATTGTACACCAAATAAAAACAAACATATACAGAAACAGATATTATATAGCTACATAAAATGCACTATCCTTATCTTTTACATTTTTTAGTTACATTTATTTATAATATTAAATCATCCGGTCGACTATCAACCGCTTTCTCACGCTTTTGGTTCCAGATCTACCACTGGTCACTCAGCAAAGATTAATTATCATTTGCAGTAGCAATGATAATTAATCTTTACTGAGTATAGGTACAGCATACCTACAACTATTTAACTTTATGATGTTGCTATAGAAGATTTCCCTGGATTGGGTACAGCAGCTTACCTTTTTTTTACTAGATTGATTTCAAGAAAAATTTGCACTGAGACATATGTTTATCAAGGGACTCGTGGCTAAGTGGTAACCGAGTAGGTTAGCACATTACAAAGTTAAGTAATACTAGCCAGGTCAGTCTAGGATTGGTGGCCATTCTTAACATATTGGGACCCATGCCTCGGAGAGCACGGTAAACCGTCGGTCCCGGGTACCATACAAACATCTGTGGCATTCGTTAGGGGTAGTTGGAGCCCTAAAAAGTTCGACAACCTTTTTTTTTTTTGGGCGTGTGGAAACCCCCTCGGGCCGTCACCTCACCGGGGTTTTCGGTGGGGCGGTGTGTCGGAATCGAACCGACTAAAACCACACGGTGTGCCGTACTGCGCCTTAAATAGGAGGGATCCGGGAACAGCTTTATTATGACATCCGGACCCCCCCTAGCGCCTACCCGCTAAGCGCGGGCACCACCTCTAGGTAACAACCTCTCAATTAGGCAACGTCCAGGCGCACCTCCTCGCGGGGGGCCACTACTGCGGGTGAAGGGGAAAACCCGTCCCATCCACCCGCGACCACACTCAGGGCGGCATGAGGCGCTGGTACGCGCGCCTCCGCCGCCCGGTTCGCCGGCGGCGAATTAAGTCCGAATGGAGATCGTCCTCCCGGACCCGTTCCGCCGCCTCCTTCTGCGAGATGACTTCCTCACAGAAGGTCGCGACCGCGGTAAAATTCCTGTCGCTACCGGCCATGGAGCGGCCGGTAGCGAGAGATCCCCTCCGATGACTGCAGTGAGGGCCCGACGCTGCGTCGCCCAGGCAGAGCAAACCGCCAGCGTGTGCTGAGCCGAGTCCTCACTGCAGTCGCAGTGGTGACAGGCGGGACTCAATTCCCTCCTAGCGACCGAGTGCAGGTACTTCCCGAAGCAGCCGTGCCCGGAAAGGACCTGCGTCAGTCGGAAGGAAAGGGTCCCGTGCTGCCGCCCTGCCCACTCGATGATGACCGGCTGGAGCGCCTCCACAGCGGCAAAGCCAGCACGTGGAGCCTCCAGCCGGGACGACCAACGAGCCATGGTGGCTCGGCGAGCGGCCTCACGCCATTCGCGTACCTCTTCGGGCGGGGGCCGACTGCCGCTTCCCGCCCGGAACTCAGCCGTTCGCCGATATACTTCGGCGAGCACTTCCGCCTCCAAATCCCACGGGGGAGTCCTGGCCAACGCGCACGCCGCCTCCGTCGACACGGTGCGGTATCCGCGTATGGCTCTAACCGCCATAACCCTCTGAGGGCGCCAGAGGCGCGCCCTATTCTGGGCGGTCAGAGCCTCCGCCCACACCGGTGCACCGTACAGTGCCATTGATCGGACAACCCCCGTGTACAGCCGTCTCGTAGCGACGCTGGGCCCGCCCCAATTGGGCAAGAGTCGCCCAAGGGCGGTCGTAGCGCCGACCAGCTTCGGAGCGGGCAGAGAGGACCCTCTCAAACAATTTACCCGCCTCGTCCAGCAACACGATGGGCCTGTAGGCCGCGACCGAGTCAGTAGGCCGTCCCGGCTTCCTTAAAAGGACCAGCTTCCCGCTCTTCCAGCAGTCAGGGAAGCGCCCGGACGCCAAGCTAGCGTTGAACACCTCCATGAGGCGGTCGGACATGTGGTCGAGGGCAAGGGCCAGCACTCAGGCAGGGATCCCGTCTGGCCCGGGGGCGGTGTTCTTGGAACGAATCCGTAGAACAGCCGCCCCTAACTCCGCCTCCGTCACGGGCGGAACACCATCCTCCTCGTTCTCCCCGTCATCTCCGGCCAAGGGGGCCATCGACGGGGGTACGTGCTCCACCCGTTGCGGGAAAAGGCCCTCAACCACTTCCTGCAGGAAGCTGGGCTGGAGAGTCTCCGTAAGGGGGGGGCCCGACGCGCGGAGCTTTTGTTGCGCCGCGCGATATGGGCGACCCCAGGGGCACGATCGAGACCCTCCAGCATCTCCTTTCTTTTTTCCTCTTTGGCGCGGCTAATGGCCAGCTTCAGAGTTTCCCGCGCATCTCGGTACTCCTCATGAAGTCGGTCCTCTTCCCCATCTTCGCGGTGACGCCGCCGGCTGCGGGTGTAGGACCTCCGGGCACGAGTACAGGCCACGCGGAAATCCACCAACTCCTGGGAAAAAAAAAAGTTCGACAACCTAGTCTAACTACAGAACTTCGATATCGCCTATTACTTGGGTTGTGTAGGTCTGATGGCAGTCGCTTCACGTAAAATATCGAAGTTCGGCCGTATCGTAGTTAGACTGAAAGCCGACCCCAATTTAGTTGGGAAAAGGCCCGGATGATGATGACATATGTTTATCAAATGGTGAGACATATGCCGGTTTATATTTTGACACAGGAAAGGTCGGTATTAGTAAGTAATAAGATAGTATATTTACCTTCAGGAAAACTATTCTCAACAAACTCTGTAGGTTCTTCAATCTTGCCTTCAAATAGTATTACTTCGAGCTTGTTATCCCTTATAAAGAATAGGAAGGGTTGGTTAACATCTAACCGCACCTGGTCATTGCTTAAAGGCACAACTGCGCTAGTACTGGCTGCAGCTGCTATTGTACCTGCTTCATCCACTTTCATGTGGACCGAGTGTAACATACTGTCAACATTCGCGTACTCCTCTGTACCGAAGATACCTGATAGATTCGCATTTTGGGAGAATAGAGTCGAAATATGCATCTGAAAAGGTAGTAAAAAGTAAGTAGGTTAGATATCGTGGTTCTGGACAATTGTAGTTGTTTACTGATCAGGGTTAGGTTGACTTCGTCCTCTTCGTATTTCATAAGAAACTTATGTTGCATCGCGAATAAAACACTTTTAAAAATCATTTATAATTAAACCTGCTCACCCACGATTTGACGTTGCATGTAACTTAACGGCGGATTTTAAAGTTACAAATTAGTCTGTAAAGGCGGACATGCCTTTACATAGGAGACTAAAAAAATCATAATTTATCAACCATACTTATTCTATTCCTATTACATATATGTTTTGAAGAAAGATAATCTTTAATCAGGCGGCGATTTTCAATTAGACCATTTTATGGTACAAATAATTCAACAACTATCGAAGAATAAAGCTCATGTCTCATAGTATGAAAGTCTGGGCTAAAGTGATTGAGCAGAAATGTAAGAAATGAAAGAACGCGCTCAAAAACTTGCATTTAGTATTAAGTTAGAAAAGGCATATGATATGAATTCCTGCTAATTATATGGAATGGATTCGTGCTTTGTACACAGAGTCTAGAATTTATGTAAGGTTGGTTGCTGAAAACACCGAATAATTCAGTGTGTCTGTAGGCTTGCACTAGGGATCAACTCTAATTCCATACCTCTTCCTATTGATAATAGATGCTCTGACATCGGACATACAGGTGCAAGCTATTTGCAGACGACATTGTGTTGGTCGGTGAGGATGGTTCTGAGGTCCAGAGCAGACTGGACATGTGATGCGGAGGGATGAACAAAATGGGGTGATGAAAGTTTTATGTATGGAAGTTGACGTGTACAAAAGAAAAGGAAGATCAAAGAATAAATGGATGGACTTTGTGAAAGAAGATTTGACTAGAAAGAGAGTAAGCAGTGAAATGGTAAATAATAGACTAGAATGGAAGGATAAAATAAATTATGACGACCCCAAATAAAATTGGGATAACGGTAGGCAGATTATGATGATGATGGTACAACATCTACAAATTCTGCAACAACATATTCTGCTTGGGAATCAAATTAAATAAGCCTTCAAGAGAAACATAAAACTTGATTCCAAACAACACTAAAACTATATAAGACAACTCTTAGCTGTATGTATATAATATAAAAGCCTTAAAGGATTGGTTGATTTATTAATCTCAGAAAGGGTCCTAACAATGCAAAAACAACAAATTATTTAACAATAGTAGTATACTAACAGTAGTAAAAAGTATAACTAATAATATTGTAAAATTATTGAGGAATATGGAAGTGGTATCTTTCTTTTTCGTTTAAAATTTAAATTATGTATCAGCAGTTACAAGAACTATACTTAAGAATTATACTTTCTTTATCATGCTTACTTTTTTCAAAGGCGCAACCATATTCTCCCTGTATTCCACATCAAACTTAGGCATTCTGAGAATGACCTCGACATTCTCCATGAGGTTGTATATTTGTGGCAGTCCGATGTTGGGCAAGTCTCGAAACAGAGTTACTTCAGCATTGCGATCTTGAGGCATTAGTATAATCATAGAATAGCGATCACCCTGAAAGTACCGAATAATGGTATTATTTCAATTAAACACATTAAACCTAAATTAAAAGATATTAGATACTTAACTACCTTTTTTTTTTTGTTAGTGAAAACTCCTACAAACCGTACCCACAGCTAAAACTACACGGTATGCTATGCTAATCTCTTATCTTTGGATAGGAGAGGTCCGGGGACGGCTTTTAGCACCTCCCTTACCCATCCTTCAGCTGTAATCCATGTCTCTTTTAAAATGAGTCACAGTAAATCACAAAGGAACAAATTTTAATACCATTACCTGATAGGGCAATTCCAAAGCATGGGTCTTCAATGTTGGAACATAAGCATAGTTGAGCTTAGCTACAAGGTTCATCATTGCGACATCTTTGCAGACACCATTATTGTGGAAACAGTCCCTTTCAGTCTTTTTGATGTTAAAGCCGTTCTTCCAAGGCGCCTTGAAGTAGAGAGCATTGGTTATCATTACCTGCGTAGACGGCGTAATGTCACCTATAACAGTTAAAAAGGACAGATTAGTGAAGTTTTTTGCGAGACCGACGGTACCCTTTTGCAAAAGTCTCTCAACCGTGCCCATCTGGCGTATTTTTATTTTTGACCCAAGCTACACATTCACCTTGATGCAGCAGCTAATATCTTTGATCAAGTCCTTCACAGATGTGTTAAAGTGTGCATTTTGCGAAATCCCTGAGAGACTTTGCAAGTTGCATTTATCACACCACACTTACGGATCGCGCAAAGATCCCTCACTAGGCCCACATTACAAAAAGGTAGCTAATAAATCTATATCCAAAAGCGACACATGTATATAACTACCGTTTCTACTTTAGAATACTAATTAATCATAGTCCAATTTAACCCTACTGAAACACAAGTATATCAAGAGTTTTACAATTTCACTACATCTTACCATCTCAACTACTGTAAACATAATGAGTTCTAGATATTCAGATCTCAAAGCAATACCTATGTGTCGTTTACAGCCCACTTATAGTAGTTTCTGTTGTGAAATACGAACCACGCATTTTCAAACCAAAAATATGACGTAAAAATCCCAAATCGTGGCTTCCCTAAACCACAAAAACTATTTTTGTAATATGTTGCTGATATAACAACATGATGGTGATGATTAACGACTTGGATTTTTTCATTTACTCTGTTAGGCCTTGGTTCTTATCAATTTTCATGATTCAAGGTGAATGTGAATTACCCTATAGGTTTTTATTTACTTGCGAAATGTTCAAATTTGGTCAAATCTAAGACTTAAATATCCGTATCTTTTAATTGCGTTGACTGAGAAGCTTGTTTTTTTACAGCTTCAAGGGACCGCAGACATAAGTATTTGGTGTTAATTGCAACTTGATGCATCCTCGGCCTGAGAAAAAGGGTCTTGACAGACAGACAGATCGACGGACAACAAAGTGATCCTATAACGATTTCTTGTTTCCTTTTGAGGAATGGAACCCTAAAAATTATAATAATCTCCAGTACATAATATAAAAACGGACAAGTGCGAGTCTGAGTTGCGCACCGAGGGTTCCGTAAGCAAAACGAACTTAACTTTGCTGTTCTAAAAATACTCTCCGATATGCGACAAAGCTAACTTTCCAACCGCAAAATATAAGTTTGTAATCACAAAAAATATTATTCATGTGATGTGACAACAAATTATTAAATTCGGATTTTTTTCTTTACATGAGCTGCCTGACTTTGTTTCTTAAAAAAAATCATGATTCTATGTCAATGGACATATAGGTACATACATAGGTTTTGATTTACATTATTATTACATTTAAAATCTAAGGCTTAAATGGATGTATCTTTTGATGAATGAGTATTTGATGTTAATTTCAACTTGATGCCTCCAGGGGTCACTGACAAAAAGGATCTTGACGGACAAACGGACAACAAAGAGCCCCTATAAGGGTTTTATTGTAAGGAACGGAACCCTAAAAATATGTAAGTTTTATTAATAACATATTTTTAATATACTAACTTTTAAACTTTCGCGTTCCATGATTTAATTATGAGCTGAGTACACAGAGTCAGCAGACCACGGCCAGTGCAACCTGGTCGTAACGTCAGGCAATTCAGAGGTATGTAATACCTTTTCGTGATCGCGTTAATTCCCGTTTAAATACATAATTATATTTTTAGTATATTTTTAATCTTTATACAAGCAACAATTACTAAAGTCAAAAGCTTATATTGACTTATAAGTCTTTAATATATTTATATCAAACACAAAATGCTACGAATTGCTTCATATTATTTGAACTACTAACAACTACATTGAATTGAAACCGATACTCACCTTCTTCAACAATAGTAGGTATCAGTCCGTGAGTTTTCTTATCTAGCCACTTATTCACTGCGCCAGCAGCAGCCTTAGGATTATTAAAGTTAAGTTTCTCTATTTCTGCCAGATACAAGTTTTGCGCTACTGCCTTATATTGATTCTTCAATTTGAGTTTGTTGGAAATAAATAATGCATTCGCATTTTGTAAACTCACGGTAGGGTTGTTAGGCTGAAATTAATTGAATTAACTTTGTAATATAATTTAAAACAAAAACACTGCTAAACATGTATTTCGTCATCCTACTGATGTTTTCCTCATTCATTAACATAAATCAAGTTGCCATTGTCGACATTTCTTGTGACTAAAACTAGTTTTTTTCCGACGAGAAAGAATAAGCATTACATCCAGGATGGCAATGCATCATTGCCATCCTGGATTTAATTATAATAAATTAAATTGTAATAAAATTAATTGTAACCTCGAGTATTGGATTTCTAAACCTGCTGATTTTTAAATCCAAAACTCGGTATCAATCCAAACCTGGGTGAAAAAAACTAAATTCAAATATATATTTATGCATGTCATAAATATTTAGGCTTACATTTAGGCTTCTCTCATACATTCTGCCTATGGCCAACGTTTAGATTAATGTAGCACGACAGGTTTGATAATCTTCTTATATATTTGTCCTTTCAGTTTAATAGGGAACCGGTTACCTGCGCCACTTCAGACACCCAGTATTGATTCGATGTTGTGGAGAGACATCCGACATCACAGAACATGTATTCGGTTTTGGTTATGCTGATTTTCAAGCGAATATTCTCCAGTCCTTGTTGTCTTTTTTTACAGTCAGGGCTGGACCTCGCCGCCATCTCCTCCGATCAACATATGCAAATAACTCGCACCAAGGTACCTCTTCCTCTATGTCCGATGTCAGAGCATCCATTATCAACAGGAAGAGGTGTGGACTAAAAGCCGTTTCCTGGTGAAAATCTACAGACACTGAATTGTACGGTGTTTCCAGTGACCGACCTTAGCAACGAATGAATTCCACATATTATTATATAAGCACTTTTTGTCTATTCTAGGTCAACAAATACCATACGCAAGTATTTCTCACAAAGTTGGTGTACTGCTAATATAACATCTGTTGAACCGCATCCTGGCATGGAACCATATTGGTTTTGTGTAATCGCACCTTCCTCTTTCACTCTTCTCCCAATCACTTCTCCTTTCATACTATGTGACATGAGCTTTATTCCAGTTGTAGCATTCACATCTCCTTAATTTTTAAGATGGGCACAAGTAATCTTAGACATAATTCATTTGGGACCTTTTTATGCAACAACTTATTGAAGAATATAGTCAGTAACGGATATCCGTCCTGTTTTATTAGCTTCCAAACTTCTACTGGTATACCATCCGGCCCAACTGATTTCCCATTTTTTTAATACTTCGTAGTGCCATTCTAACTTCGTTTATACTAATGTCATTCACCAATCCGATATTCACATGCACATCGTTCAACACTCTCATGGTTAACTTAAAAATGTATAAGAAGTGAGAATGAATGAAGCGCTATTCATTCTCCTTATTCATAAGTTTTCAAAGTAGGTCTTCCATCGGTCTTTTATTGACACCTTTACCGCTAAATGCTTGAATTTATTATTTTGAGCTTCAGCTCTAGCTACTGCTACGAGCTTTCTTTGCCCCTTTCTTCTTCTTCCTCTCTTTGTATTCACTTTTTTCTATATCTTCTTTCTATTACATACCCAAGGAGAGTTAACGTCGACGCGATAGGGCTAAGGCGTACCTTTAGACGACGCGCGACAGTAACATCCGGCTACGCGAATAAGTAGACAAGGGTTGCTGCATCACTCGGGGCGATTGCAATGTAAGAAATAAGTTCTATAACATGGGGCATATTGGTGCATGCTATTTGTAGACGATATTGTGTTGATCGGCGAAGTGATCGGCAGCGAGGTCCGGCGCAGACTGGAAAAATGGCAGACAACTGAAACTGGAGAATGTTCGCTTGAAAATCAGCAGAACCAAAACCGAATACATGTTCTGTGATTTCGGCGGTCTCTCCAGTCCTAAAACCATTTCGCTGAATGGAATAGCACTACCAGTCTGCACTGATTTCAAGTACCTCGGCTCGCTACTAGAAAGCGATGAGGAAATAGACCGGTCTGCCCAGCATCGAATTAATACAGGGTGGATGAAACAGCGGCAAGTAACAGGGACAATATGTGATCCATTCAGGTTCCCTATTAAATTGAAAGAACAAATTTATAAGACGATCATCAGACGTGCCGTCCTGCATGGATCTAAATGTTGGCCAACAAAGAGAACGGATGAGAGACGCCTGCATGTAGCTAAAATGTGAATATTGAGATGGATGTTTGGTGTGACTAGGATAGATAAGGTCCTTCTAATGACAACTTTAGAAGGAGCCTGAAAGTAGCACCAGTGGATAAAAATTTGAGCAAAAGATTATCGTGGTATGGACATGTGATGCAGAGGGATGAGCGGAATGTGGTGAATAGAGATTTATGTTTGGAAATGCACAAATACAAGAGGAGAGGATGACCAAAGAAAATATGGATAGATTGCGTGATAGAGAAAGGGAGTAAGCAGTCAACTGATAATGATAGAGGAGAATGGAAGAATAACGAAAAAATGTATAATAAATTTGGGAAAAGGGCAAGAAGATTTATTTATTTTATTTTATTTATGATGATGGTGATGAAGACGTTAAGTTGGTTTTGTCATGATAGATTTTTTTGTTACATTATCTTCAAGTTTTTTACCTATTTTGTATTTCAAGTTTTGTCCAGTACTACTATTTTCATTTTAAGCAATAGGAAGTAAAAATAAAATCCCAACAGTAAATAAGTAATTTACCTCAAAAGCCTTCAAGAATACTTTTAGTTCTTCTCTATAGTCATAACTCTGGGGAGACAATCTGAGAGCGGTTTTGATTTCTGCAGCAGTTGGTCCGTTCGCTCCTTCTAATATCATAGCCAGAGTGGACTTGATGCTAGCTGGTGAAATCATCACATTGCCTTTTTTATCCTCTGCCGAGTACCGAAGAAGTTCAAGGTCAAAAAAGCTTTGACGGTTAATGGGAGGTCCACTTTGACATTCCAAGATTTGAAGAAGGATGAATGTTATCGCTAGAAAAGAATTTAAGCAATTATTTTAGTGGAATCCTAACTTTTTCTTAATTTATCTATATATTAATACGTGAAGCGAAAACTTTGGATCTCTTTTTACGAAAATTGGGCGGACGGAGGAGTATGAAATTTCGCACACTTATAGTTTATACAAAGAAGAAGTGACGAATGCTAAAATTTTTTAACAATATTTGCTACAAAGTTAAAAAAAAATGCAATAACGGGTACATACAACTATGAGTGTCCAGTATATATTTTGACCTGTTATGGTACAAAAGTGTATACAATGACAGGTCAAGTAATATTGGCCAATGAAATAAACCATGGTCGAAATTCGACCACCACGCGATCTCTAGTTAATATAAATGCGAATGTGTGTTCTTTGTTTTCTTGTCTTTTGTTACACCTTATCTATCAAACCGATGAACATGAAATTTTGCATACACTTTTTCAGGGATACAGAAAAGAACATAGAACTCCCGAGGGATACCTGAATTAATTTACTTAACGCAAGCGAAGCCATTTATGTGTGTATTTTATGTAGATTGAGGGACAATCTCTTGTACTTGAAGACAATATTCAAAAATATAAATTAATAATAACTCTCAGGGGTCTGGATGCCCCCATTATTTTTTAATTTAATTCTAATTACTCGAGATCAAATGGAATCGTCTGCGCTGTCGCTCAATGTAGATGCTGAACGTGCCACCTGCCAAATTGCGATTTAAAACCGCTTTTCTCTCTCTTTCTCTTTTAAGATTTGAAAAAGTGAAAGTCTGAACTGTTCTGAGATCATCGTTAATCTTAGATTTTTACTAACAATTTACTCAGTAAATCTTGTTTAACCAATAACCCTTAAGTCTTTTTGTGCAAGTCGGACTCGAAAAAGAAGGTTAGACAAGTAAACAAGATTTAACACTACATACTATTTAAATACTTTCATAAAAGGACCAAGAGAGGCGCACTAACAATATGTCAATATTTGTAGTAACAGACCCTTTGTTGAGAAGGCACAATAATACAAACAAAAATTAATAGTCTGATCTGTTACTTATTGTTGTTGTAAATATATATATAAAAATTAACACCATCAATTGAACAGAAAGTGTTACTAAATTTCGTCAAACGCATATTCCATTCCTTGACCGGTGAATGACTGAGAATAATTTGATACAAGCTTTATATATGTTATACTAGCTGCGCCCCACAGTTTCACCCGCGTAAGTCCCGATGCTGTGGGAATATCGGAATAAAATTAGCCTATGTGTTAATCCAGGTCCAAAGCTGTCTACATACCAAGGTTCATCGCAATCGGTTCAGTAGTTTTTATGTGAAAGAGTAACAAATATCTATACATCCATACATCCTCACAAACTTTCACGTTTATAATATTAGTAGGATTCTCTTATTACATTGCTGTAAAAAAGGAAAAACCCATTTGAAGCTGTTTTAAATTTATTCATTCAATGGACAAGTTTTTAATATCGTCAGTGGCACTATAATTCGGAACGCCGTTTTTGGGTTTTTCTATGCAATGATCATGTTTGGTATTAATAAAAGACAAAACAATAAAAATACGGGCTATTCCATGTTCTCTTCTTGCAGATAATAATATAATAGGAGGACCCATTTCTAAATATTTTTTCTAAAAAAAAATCTCTATTTAACAGAAATTGGTCTTTTATTTAAAATACATGGGTTTTCAGAGATTTTTTTGTTTCACCACGTATACTTATCGTAGTGTATGTGACAATATAATTGATTATTTTTTATTCAGTTAAAGATCTTTTTAAAATTCAAAAAGACTTACCAGCAGCAATTGAAGGACGCATTTTTGTATGTGTTTATTAACTTCCCAAGACAACGTCACTATAAAACAGGTTATTGTCGCCTTCACAAACCTCAAGAAACGACTACAATTCAGTTCACATATAAACACACTGATGCGAGAGCTAAAATATTATAAAGAGGTAACAAGGCGACTATCCGGTTTGGTAAATAAGGTGATGCAGCGAAAAGCGTCTTGAGAATATAATGGTATATTTATACTTTTAATAGGATTTCGATGGTAAATTTCTTTTTTATTTTATTATTTACTGGCATCGTAATAATATTTTTAATAATGAACAGACTTAATTACATGGATAACTGCAGTGCATTAGTACTAGTCCTACTGACTAACCACCCTTGAAGGTATCTAACAATACAATAATATGGTACAAAATCTGTATTTGAGAATATTATTAAAGGGCAGCAGTGGGTGTAGTTCGTTTGCGTTCAACATTTATGTATATGTTACCGTCAAACCACTTAATCGGTCAAAAGTACTCAGTTCGACTGAACAGGTTGGTCAAAAATAGTTTTGACCTAATTAGTCATTAGTGATTTTGATTGCAAATTTATGGTTAAAAGTGGTTTTGCCTGATAATTTTAGTCAAAGTATTTTACGCCACTATAGCATCAATCAAAATGATTTTTAACTGATAAGAATGTAAACAAGTATTTCTAACCTAAAAATAATTTTAAGTAACATAGCATTAATCAAAATTTACTTTTAACTGGTTAAAATGTAAATAAAAATATCTAACCTAATAATACTGTTACGAGCCGGGATTCGGGATTAGATAATTACACCAATTTATAAAGAAATAGACACAATTTATTTAAATAATTAACACAATTCCAATTAATTCTCACTTTTTCCACTCACTATTCACTGGTACTGGTACTTCGCTATACTATAGGACAAAGAGAACCCTTCTAGGATCACTTTGTTGTCTGTCTGTCAAAACCCTTTTTCTCAGGAACCCGTCTAGATCAAGTTGAAATTAATACCAAATACTTATGCCTGCAGTTTCTTGAAGCTGTAAAATCAAGCTTCTAAATCAACATAATCAAAAGATACGGCCATTTAAGCCTAAGATTTGACCAAATTTAAATATTTCGCTGATAAAACAAAACCTATAGGGTACTTCTCATTGACCTAGAATTATGAAATTTGGTAAGAAGCAAGGTTTGTCAGCACAAGTAAAATAAAAATTCCGAAAGTGGTTAATTTCTTATCAACATCACAACATCAAAAGATGACTTTGTCTTAAATCGATTCATTGAAGAGATTTTTAGAACTAAAATTGTTAAGTTTGTCTTTCGGAAAAGACTGGCAACAATCTTCGAGAACTGGCTCCTGAGATGGACGTTCTATCGACATAAAACATGTATGTCGATAGAAGTTAGCTTACGGAACAATCGGTGTGCGAGTCAGACGCGCAATTTTACTTGACTCGACCGCTGTTCCAATTTCTAGAACTCAATAGAACATTCTTATTGATAGACTATTAGTTCCGTTATTCGTCAAAAGATGGCGTGCGTCTCAATGTGGGTAATTCATGACTTCATCTACTCGTCAGTAGATGGCGCCCGCAGGCCTATTTAGGCTGACGTAACAATAGTTTTTACTAGTTTCATTCGGCAAAATTACTTTCGACTTTAATTTCAGCCAAAAGTAATTTTGTCGAGAGCCTACGGTCAAAAGTACTTTTGACTGGTGAAGAGTTTTGACTGTAACATATACATACATCAAACGAGTAGACATATTTTATCATACATCGTTTAAATTGAAAATAGTAAGTATATCTACTTTCTTTGTTCACATAAACTCACACTTTATATCCTAGAAAATATGTTCAAAAATGTTTTTTAACCACCAAGATTTCGTAACTTATACTTTTCGTTTCACGCCATATGAGATGACAAATCTATAGTCGTGTATCAGTCTTTTTCTTTAAAGTCCGGCTGTTACTAAGAATTTCCTTACTAAAAAAGCCATAAAAAAAATTCCAAACTCAGGAATCGAATCCAGGATCTTACAAGCGCACGCAAGTTAAACCCCGGGACCTAGTTGATCTAGTTAGGTAATCGATGTTTGAAAAAATTAAAGCTAATGAACGGATGAAAAAGAATACGAGATTAAAATTGTTATTATAGGTATATCGGGGAATGCGATAAGTTTGTGGGAAAGAGATCTTCAGTAGGGTTCTCTGGTAGAAGGACGATGGCGTAGATTTGAAACCACAAGTAGACTTCTGACTATCACTTTTATTTTTCACTCTATCTAAACGAGTGAACTAGTGGTCCCGTTTGAGGGCCTGAACTACTCGATGGCTTCCAAAAACTCTTTTGGTCCCTTAACGCCCGTCCGGACCTCGTCCGGACTCAAAACGTAACCGTCACCCCTCCAAACGATTCTGGTCACGTGTCTCGTACGTGTAATGTCACGGCGCGGCGATTCTGGACCTCCGTACAATTGATTGTCTTCTTATCACCAAATTGTCATCCTAAATATAAAACAATAAATATTTAAAAATATTTAAAGGAATGCCTCGAAACGATTCAGCTATTAAAATTGAGATTTTATTAGATTTCGTGGTATTATTTGGTACCTACATTTCACTTAATTATGCCAAGAAAAAATCGAATCTTTGGTTTTTAATCCTGGTATTTTCGATCTTTCTCACACTTTCTTTTTTAAATCCCCCATAATGTTCTTCGTAACATATACTACTACGCAGAATGGCCATAACCTTACCAATTTACCGCTATTCTACTTACCTTACACCGCCTGGATTGCAAAAGACACACATTCTATCTAAATAATAATGTTTATATAAATAGAATGTGTGTCTTTTGCAATATACCATGAAATCATATAATATATATATGACCACATATAATTTCATTTTTCTCTTCATAATAATATTTCTATTTTCAGAGCTAAGTTATGGCTTTTACATTCTTCAAGACTAAGAGAGAGCGAGATAAAGTTTTAGTGTAATATAAGCATCTCTCAATTTGTAAAAATCTTTTGTCAATAAAGATAGAAATATTGAAAAAAATCTAAGTAAGACAATATATAAAAAAATACACAGCTATCTGGCTTATGGCCAATAGTTGTTTTAAATGCTATACAAAACTGACAGATCAAAGTTTAATTTCATGTACATAAATTTCAAATACATAAATTTGAAATACATTTACCATATTACATAACATGTCACACACACGTAATCACATAAAGAACACTATAGCATTACAAAATCAAATCAAATCAATCAATCGATCTACAAAATCAAATCTCCTCCAGTTGTTTGAGGGAATTAAATCCTAACTACACAATATTTTTCAACCTGCACTTTTGCCATAAGATCAATAATCTGAGGGGTAGTCATAACCAAAATTTCTTCTGTACCAATGGCTTAGAAATGTATCTTTCAATGGTAGTCTTTTGGTTGTTGAAAATGAGCTTGAGCTTGGCTGAATGTGGTGCTGATGGACTGTTGCAACTTGCTGGTTTAACTCTCTTTGATCAGTGCTAGATTCAGTTAATGTGTAGTTTGTCCGGATTGGGCCCGATCTGTTAACTTTTGGGTAGTTTGAAGTTTCAGGATTGAAGTTTGTCTGATTTGTTGACCTTTGTTGAAAAAGTTGTGGTTGACCTATAATTGAGAATATATTTATATATAAGGGTTTCAATAAATGCTTTACTCTTTCACGTTACTTTTACTTTATGTTTTAATAATCGAAACTCATAACATCAAAAGTATACGAGATTGATTGTAAATGACCTCGAAAAAGTACTGAAGACCATGACTATCACACATCTCCAATCTCACTTTGGAAAAGATCAATTATATTGGGACTATTCATTAGTAGTCTTCACTGTATACTTGTTAGAAAATCTACATTTCCTTGATTGTCTTTAAATGGCTACTTTCAGAGTCGTACCTGGTGCAAATAAGCTTGAGCCTGGTTGACCGTTGTGGCGATGACTACTCAAATGACCTACTTGTTGATTTAAAGCTCCCTGATAAGAACTGGGGTGACTTAAGGCACTCTGATTGTAATTGGTCCGGACAGCGTCTGCTTGGTACAATGTAGAGTATTTTGGAGGTTCAGGATTGAGTTTAGCCTGACTAGACGCTTGAAGTTGTGGATTATAACTTGCAAGTTGTGGTTTCGTTACTTGTGGAGGCACTTGTGGTAAACCTAAAATGAGAATAGAATTACATTTCATCCATGGTTTAATAAATGTCTACCAAACAGTACATGCGTTTTATTAATTCTAGATACTTCGTAATAGCTGTGGGAAGATTTTAAAATATTTTTAATAAACCAATTCAGAAATTAGCAAATTAATATGGCATTACACTTCCTCTACTTAATAACTGCTCCTTTTCTTCCTGTCCGAGTCAGTTGGAATTTGTTTGAAGGGGCGGACAGACTGTATGACGATGTTAACGCTTTTAATTGTCACTGGCATTAAAACACTCTGGCATTAAAGGTTTACGTTGAGCCTGCGTTCATAGTAGTATGTTCCTGATAATAAAGCGGAACCATAGGCTGACTTATATACGACATAACATTTTTGTAAAAAAAAATAGATCTGAAAAGAGCAATACGGGTTTCAACGTTTTTACTGTCTAGGGCAATGCATTCCATAATCTAAAATGGGGCCAGTTTATACATACCTTAAACGTTTAGATGTTTAAGCTATGTAAATAAGCAACTGCGTTATTCAGGGTAAGTTACATCCAATTTGTTCAAGCTTATTATTGGACAGCAAACTTGAATTATAGGTCTTCAAAGAGTCACTATACTGACAGCTGTTAGTATTATCCTAATCCACTTTTCCCACATTTTCAAGTTTAAAGAGAATTGTAAACACACAAACACCCATATCTATTTGTACAGAATGGGACAATAGAGTATATATATATTAACTACCTTGAGTACTGGTCTGCACAAATTCCGTAGGCTTTACAATTTTGCCTTCAAAGAGTATTACTCCAAGCTTGTTATCTCTTATAAAGAATAAGAAAGGTCGATTAACTTGCAGCTGCACCTGGTCATTAATCAAAGGTACCACAACGCTACTGCTGGCTGCTGCTGCGATGGTACCCACTTCATCCACTTTCATGTGGACAGAGTGATAGATGCTGTCAAGATGCGCGTACTCCCCTGATTCAAAAATACCCGACAGATTTGCTGATTGGGAGAACAGGGTTGTGATACGCATCTGAAAAATATGTGACTTATTAATGTAAATAGATTGGGATATTGAAACAGAAAGAACTCCTAAAGTAAAATTGATTATATTTATTCAAATAGGATAGAATAGAATTATGGTTTGCTCAATATCCTTTCTTTAAAAGTGTACAAGCCTGCAGTATAAATGCAATTATGTGCATTTTATATCAACAAAAACACAGTGTATTTTTAGATTACTTACGTCTTTTAAGGGTCCAACCATATTATCACTATATTCTACATCAAACTTGGGCATCGTCAGAACCACATCAAGAGGCTCCATGAGATCGGATATTTGTGGAAGACCAACGAAAGACAAGTCTCGGATTTGGGTTATTTCAGCATTTTGGTCCTGCGGGACTAGTAGAATCATAGAGTAGCGATCGTCCTGAAATTGTTTTAGTAATTTCTTTGAAATAATATGCTAAATTGCACTATACTTTGTACTTCTGTAATAAATTAGCTTGATAGTAGAAATACAACTGTGAGGCATTTTTTGACGTGATAACGTCTTATAAATCGATGAGCGCCGGCTGCACGCACGAAAAAGCATGACTCATTGTCACGTTCCGCTTGAGCTGAGCGTGCAAACGAGAGCGCGGAATAAGCGATAGAGAGAGGCACGATCGGTCTAAGCGTTCGGCTTGTGACGTTGCTTGTGGCTTGTTTTCTTATGACGTTATCACGTAAAATTATCGTCCGTAAACCGACTTTACAGACAACCAATTTTTCATCATTTATGCATGTACTTAATATGCATTACATTTTTCCTATTACCTGATAAGGCAGCTCTAAAGCATGGGCTCTCAAATTATCCACATATGCGTAATTCAGCTCAGCTTCGAGAATCATCATGGAAACATTTTTGCAAATGTCATTATTGTAAAAACAGTCGCTATGAGTTGCTTTGGTTTTAAAACCATGCTTCCAGGGCGCTTTGAAGTAGAGGGCGTTAGTTATCATCATCTCCGTAGATGGTGTAATTTGATCTATGACAGTCAGAAACAACCAATGTTTATTAAAGGAGCAATAATCAACAGACAGCTTGGTGATGTTATGACAGTTTCTATTTTCATATGTTTTGAAGATTTAGGATGTGTGGTCGTTAACCTGGTTCTTTTCCAACTATAAGCTTCCCGATTTCATCAGAATTTCCATCATTCGTAATGTCAAAAATAGTATGGTAGAGTCTGTTTAATAAGTCAGTTACTTGAGTAATTTTAGGAGAAATTAAAAATCGTATTCTTACAACACCATTACTAGCTCTAAAGTACTTGTGAAGTGTTGGATTGTTTCCTATATTTTATTCGAATTCGAGCTTTCATTTAAACGTTTTTTTGTGTAATATAATAGCTGAAAGGAAAAACGATATCAAGGGCTTGGTTAAAAAAAAATAATGATTAACAGTATTGAATTCACAGATGACATGATAAAAGCTATCTTATTGGGGCTTGTGAAACAGCACAAATATTTGCCTGTCTGTGAGATTGATAGAATTTTTCAAGAACCTGGTCATACAATACAAAGATTGCCTCTATATCACTGCGACCGAAACCCCACAGCGCTAATTTGGAGTTTTGCTAAAAGCATATTTAAATGGGAAAAGAAAGGAAGAGAGGAAGGAAGAGGAAGCTTTTGAATCTATAACAAGTGATGATTGGAAAAAAGAATGTAATGATGTAAAAAAATTTGAAAATATGTATAAAGAACAAGATTATAAAATAATGTGGAAGAATTTATAATACAACTTAGCGATGAAGAAAATATTTCTGTATCATATAGCGATTGCAAAAGTGTACAACTTAGTAAGAACTATCTATGACGAAATATTTATGTACTCTATATTACAAATAAAACTTAGCTTTTATTTAGTTTTATTAAATCCATACATAATATAAATAAATGCACATAGAAATTTTCGCGTCGCGCTGACTTCCTCACCAGGTAAGCAGAGGCCCATCACCTCTCACGGTCCTGACGCATCATCCGGTCTGATCCACCTAATCAAATATTAATTTCACCTTTTCGATTGGTGGTGCATAGTTTTTTTGTTAATTTCCTTATTTATGTAAAGTATATAAACTGTTTGATTCATCGATGATTTTTTTCAGTGTAGCTATAAACTATTTTTCAATAACCTTCTTACTTATCCTTGTAAACTGACTTATTATAGTGCTACTATAGTGTCTAGTGCATAGTACTGCTATATCTAATAAAATATTACTCACCTTCATCAACAATTGTAGGTATCAGTCCGTGAGTTTTCTTATCTATCCAACCATTAACTGTGGCTGCAGAAGATTTAGGATCATTAAAATTTAGTTTGTTTATTTCGGCCAAGTAAAGACGTTGTACCACTGATTCATATTGTTTCTTTAGATTCAGTTTCTTTGATATAAACAATGCATTCGCATTTTGGAGGGATACAACTGTATTGTTAACCTGAAATTTATTAAGAATTTGTTTAAAAAACATTCCAATCTAGTTAAAAAAACAAAGACCCTTCAGAATGGCAACCATAGTTTTATAAATCTTTTATGTTACGTAATATACAAGTTTTCTCAAGTAAATGGAAAAAACTGACAAAGCGAATCAAGTTTCAAACAAGTTTAACTAAATTAAAATGCAGTAAATTTATTTGAAAATGTATGTACCACAAAATGTTTCGTGAATAAGTATCCTTAATAGTGTAACCATTATCTAAACCCTGTATTAATATCTATTATGTTTTATACTAAGTCTTTTGTCTGCAAATTATGCTTATTCTTAACCAAGTTAAAAAAAGATAATTTTCTTAATCAGCGATCATTCTTTATTCATTCGTTAACCAATTCTAGTGATTTTTTTTCGACAGAAGATACTTTGGGGATAGCCATGGTAAAACAATATAATTGTTAAATTAGCAAAAGCTACAAAACATGTCATTTAAGAATTATATGTTGTGCAATATATGAATTATCTATACATGTATTTGCGATCGTTGAAGAATATTATTTATTTATTGGATATTTTCTACCTCTAATGTGGTCCCAAAAAAATTTGAAAATAAAATAAGATCTCAAGAAGGGTGTGTGTGTGAAGTGAAAAAAATCGCTACTAAAAGTTTCTAGGCATAATTAAGGCGCATGAAAGATGGATTATGTTGTATTCTTTTTATTTCATGCCTATTAGATATTATGTATTTCATTTATTAGATGCACTGTTCTTAACAACTACCACAATATTTAAATTAGATAACATTTAAAAAAAAACAAAGGTAAGCATTACATCTCTAAATACCCAAACAAGTAAAATGCTAAATCTAGTTTTAAATTTCAAAACCTGTTTGTTGATCTAATAATATACAGACCGGGAATCCCAAAAATACAAAATATTTGATCTTTCATGTCAGATGTATGTTTGTTTACTTCTTAAGTCTTCTAACCAAATTTTTATGTCATTTTTATTTACAACCAGCTGACGTGACAGACGTTCTGTCAACAAAGCTACTTCCAGCTTCCCCAAATTTTTCCATTGTCCAGGACAATTGTCCGTATTATTAGCACATAAAAGAAATAATTTGTCAAATTGGTTCAGCCGTTCCTAAGTTATGCGCTTACCAACGAACAGCATTTCATTATTATTTAAATAGATAGATTAAGTTCCACGACAAGGCTAGGATAGGATAATTTTATAATTAAAAAAGGTTCTAAACATTAAACGACTATAATTTAGAGAAAAGGTTTAAGCAATCATTATACTACCTCAAAAACTTTTCCAAACACTTTCATTTCTTCTCTATAGTCATCTTTCGTGGGAGATACTCTTAAAGCAGTTTTGATTTCTTTAGCAGTCGGTCCCTTCGCTCCTTCTAATATCATAGCCAGGGTAGACTTGATACTAGCTGGCGAAATCATCACATTGCCGTTTTTGCCTTCCGCAGTGTACCGAAGTAGTTCAATATCAAAAAAGTTTAGCCGGTTCATAGGAGTGCCACCTTGGCAATCCAAGATTTGAAAAAGGATGAATATCATTGCTGGAATAAAATATGAGTGAACACTTAGATTTAACGAACTTTGTAATTTATGTCACCTCTTATTAAAGCATGTTTTTAATTTTAAAATACCTCTAACCTACATTCTCGTAATAAGTTTTATCAAATTGCATTGTATGATGTAAAAAGAATATGATAAGTGGGATATGATCGCAACAATATTTATAAGACGTGGAAACTTTTATTCACCTCACATTTTATCAAAGTTGTGCCTTTTAATCCCACTAATATTATAAATGTGAAAGTTTGGATGGATGGATGGATGGATGTCTGTTACTCTTTCACGCCAAAACTACTGAACCGATTGCGATGTAACTTGGTATGTAAATAGCTGGAGACCTGGATTAACATATAGGCTATCCGATATTCCCGATCCCGATATTCCCACGGGATCGGGACTTACGAGGGTGAAACCACGGGGCGCTGCTAGTACCTCATATTTTTAAGCAGTATTCAGTTCACTACAGCTTACACAATAAAGCTTATCTGATATAATTTTAACATCTTGTTGTTTTATGGCAATTACAACTTGATGAATTTAACTAGCTGCGTTAAGGAAAAACCTTGTTTTAAAATATATTCATGCGGTATATTGCGAAGCCTGTATCAGTCAGTGGATTGGCATTATGATTCGAAACCTGGTTTTGGTTTTCCCTGCAACGATTAAGATTAGTATTATTTTTTAGTATTATTATTACAAGACAGGTTAATACAAAATTAGGGTATTCGATGACTTGTTCTGGTGTGTAAAGTTTAAAATTTTAAAAGGAAGTACATCACATCTTGCTATCTCTTCTATTTCCGAAATTAACTAAAATTCAATGATATTCAATTAATTGAATTTTGATATATTTTTGTTTTCTTAAATTTTTAATACTACATAAATAAATCCTTTACATTGCATCTTACGTAATGCTCATCTGCATTAACTTTCAGAGAAGTTTATTTTTATTGACCAAAGTCAAAGCATCGTGAACGCCATTTTCATTGAGTATATTATGTACCTTGTTAACCTAAGCTCAGGAAATAACTGTAATGCAATAAAACTTACCACCAATAATTGAAGAACGCATTTTTGTGTCTGTTTAATAATTACACGTAACGAAGTGACTACCGAACAGGTTATTTTTGCCTTTATAAATGTCAATAAACGTTCACAATCCTGTTCACATGTAAACACACTGACGCGAGAACTTGAACAAGTTACAAAGAAGTGACCAAGCGACTATCCGGCGCATTTATGACTAATATAGAGACTTGAAAAATACTCCAAGAATTATACGTAAACACATCCTCAATAAGTATTATTATTTGTTGGTTAGGATTTTTGTCGTTTTCTTTTCCGGATTATGAATAATTCAAAATCGCTGGTTATTCGTTAGTATTGTGTTCATTCGTGATTATCGTTATATATTATGATTCATGAATAAGATTATTATCAATAATAATAGTTGGAGGTATTTTTAATACGGTTTTATTAGCTCATTTGTAACTAAGTAAACAAAATATGAAAATCAATTTTAACCTACTTCTAATAGCCGTATCGAAATATGCTTTTTATGTATATGTAGTTTGGATGACAATACTATGAATTGGCATCTTGCAGCTGATTTGATGATGCAGCCAAGAGGTGCCTAATGGAACTCGTCAGTGGCTACTTGTAAAACCCTCAAGTTTGGGGTCATATGATTCGTTTTGACGTGTCCAACAGATTGGGCTTGGTAATGATGGCCTGATAATGAAGCCAGGAGGTGGATAGTGAAACTCTTCAGTGGCTACTAGTAAAACCCTCAAGTTTGGGCTCATATGATTCGTTTTGACGTGTCCAACAAATTGGGCTTGGTAATGATGGCCTGATGATGAAGCCAGGAGGGGGATAGTGAAACTTTTCAGTGGCTACTAGAAAAACCCTCAAGTTTGGGCTCATATGATTCGTTTTGACGCGTCCAACGATTGAGCTTGGTAATGATGGTCCGACGATAGCACGAGTGATGCCTTGTATACCGGCTGAGCTAACATTTCTCGGGAATACGTCACTGAGAGTCGATCCAAACTTGTGTCTGAAATCGAAGCCTCCTTAGGAGTTTCTGATTGGGGTCGACTTAACCTAGTCCAATTTAACCCAACGAAGACACAGGTTTGCGCGTTCACCGCCATAAGATACCGTTTGTCGTGTCACCTCACTTTGAAAGCACTTCCCTGACTGCCACAGCCAGCATCGGAATCCTTGGTGTCGATATATCGAGCGAAGTCCAGTTCCGCGGTCACTTGGAGGGTAAGGCCAAATTAGCCTCGAAGAAGCTTGGTGTGCTGAATGGATCGAAACAGTATTTCACCCCGGCCCACCGCCTATAAGGCGCAGGTTCGGCCGCATATGGAATACTGCTCTCATATCTATGCAGGAGCACCCCAGTTCCAGCTTCTCCCTCTTGACCGCATTCAACGGAGAGCGACTCGAATCATCGATTGCCAGGATATTTCAGATCGACAGACCCTTTGGCGTTGCGTAGGGATGTAGCTTCACTCTGCATTGTCTATCGCATGTATCACGGGGAGTGCTCCGAGGAATTGTTCGGACTTATATCGGCCGCAACGTTTCGCCATCGTTCAACGCGACAAAACTTTCATCCCCATCACCTGGATAATTGGCAATCCACCACTGTGCGGTTCTCCAGAAATTGTTTGCCTCGCACAACCAATCTCTGGAACAAATTGTCGCCTGCGGTATTTCCGGACCAATACGACCTTCAAACCTTCAAGAAAAGAGCGTACTCCTATCTCAAAGGCCGGCAACGCACTTGTGACTCTTGAGTTGCAGGTGTCCATGGGCGCCGGTAGTCACTTACCATTAGGTGACCCGTCTGCTCGTTTGCCCCCTTTAATATAAAAAAAAGGAAGTGGATAGAGGAACTTTTTAATTTTTAATTCGGCACTAAACCATGTTTTTTATTTTTATTTTACTAAACTATAATTATTAGAACTCAAATTGGAACATGAGTTCTTTAGAAAAAAACCACGGTAGATAATTTCGTTTCAATACAGTTAGGGACATAAAACAGAGCAATATGATATAATGTATTTTCGGTTGATAAATACAAGTTCTGGCTGCTAAATATATAACAATGCAAATACGCCACATTTGGAATTACAGGAAAATTGGAAAAAATATTATTGTTGCAGGTGCATTCCTGTCGTACTGTTTGCAATTGCGTTTTATTAATGGTAATGGCAAATTTACGTATAATAGCAAACTTCACTGCTTTAAATTAAAATGGTAGGTCACTGGAAATTATAGGGCTTTCTTTGACTTTTCATAGACCCGTCCAAATTGTGGCGTAAACGGTTGCAGTGGGTTTATATCACCGTTCCATTGCATTATCGCGGGTTATCTTTTCCTTACCTATATAGAAGATGGCGCAAAAGTAATATCATAGTGAGTATTGGCTTACATTTTGTTATTATGTATATTTTTTGAGAATAGTTTTAATAATATTACATACATGTGTGTTGACAATTAAGTAATACATGTATTATTAAAAAAAAATATTACTAATTATTACATAAAAATATACCAGTTTCTACTACAACAAAACGATTACTACTTATTACAAAAAAAAACTATTTCATGCTCTTTACTTAAAACTAAAAATAACAAAATTAAATTATTTAAAAAAAAATTAAATTGACTTCAATAAAACTAACTTAAAAACTATAAAATAATATTTTTTATTTATACACTAAATTAAACAACAAAAATTAAATCAAAAGTAGGTGACAAACGAAGTATAGGACTACATTTTTTTTTGAGATCGGTTCCAACAAAGCAGCATTAAAGACCATATAAATCGACGTCAAGAAGAGATTTCTAAGTGTGAATTGAGAATAAGGTTGTTCTGTACTCTATTTTGTAGCTGATTTTCGCTTATATTTTGATTAAGTTTTAAATTTTGGGGCTTCGCTGGCACCAACCTCAAAAAAAATATTGTAGCTCCCTAATTCGTTTGACACCTACTTTGATTTCTACTCACAGTGAACAATTGCAAGCGTCCGAATTAGTAAAGTCCTCTCCACATATTTAAGTTCCCTTGCCTCTCTGTTTTTATGTAATGGAATAGGCGTTTGTCTTTCAACTCAACTGATGGCAAGTTACGATAGACACGAAGATTTAATTTTTCCCTCATAAGTTATAAATTAAATGGACAGTTGGCTACATCCCTCATCTGTCATTTTCATAATGCAATTTGATGTCTTCACAAAACAGTCACGTAGGTACTCTTATTTACGTATACAAAAATAAAAACAAGTCATTTAACTAAATCAAGTATTATTTTAATTAGTGTTGATAGATTCTTAATATAACTAAATAATAAATCAAGTGTGATATGATCACTAACTCAATCCACTTTGAGTTCATATTCCTTAAAGTGTAGGGTCTGCAACTTTGCCAAAAACCAACACCTGCCTTGAAGCCTCATCTTGAATGAAAAAAAAGAATGGCCTGTTGGCTACCACCTCCTTGGCCATGTTTATACCATTATTCAATTTACCAGTTGTAGTAATTTCTGTAAAAATAAGAGATGTTATTAATTATGTGGCAGTTCTGTCCAATAATAATAAATAGTCTATATTGTTGTGCAAGGTACCAATGAACATCGAATACCTGTTGCATGAGACACACCAATACCACGTTCGTTAACGTCGATGAGGGTTCGTTGCAT
This sequence comes from Euplagia quadripunctaria, assembly GCA_963859945.1. NCBI lineage: Eukaryota > Metazoa > Arthropoda > Insecta > Lepidoptera > Erebidae > Euplagia > Euplagia quadripunctaria. The sequence continues at coordinate 11,212,369 of OY982580.1, forward strand.
CACTTTAGATAACTTCATTCGTTTTGAAAGAAGTTGGCCCCTAGCCATACCAGGGAACGAAGCCGTCTCTTCAAATGCCATTCGTAGGCCCATCTAAGACATAAAAAATATGTTAGCATGTTCTCTTTCGGGAATTAAATCAGTTAAAGGCTCGCTTACAACTGTATTTTCAAAATATGCGAGATTCAACATTTACATGAGAGACAACAAAGTAAAAATATTTAGTGAGTAACGGAACTAATAACCTGTCAATAAGAATGTTCTGAGTTCTAGAAATTCCAACAGCGGTCGAGTCAGATAGTAAGATGTTTCAGCAAAATTCAGGAACTTTCTATGAGATATTTTATAGCTATATATGGAAGTTGCATGGCAGTATGGACATTCAGTCCTAGTTGAGTGATACTACGAGTTAACAAGTGCGGAGTATAGCAAATAGTACAAGGGAATCGTGAGAATTGTAACTGTAACTTGTAATTGTATTAATTGATAATTATTGAAATAAATCATGTCGATTTTGACTGTGACGGTGAATATTCTAATCCCGAACCCTGGCTCGTAACAATTTGTTTTACAGATTTTTATTTATTTTGTTTGCTGACAGTTGTTACATTTTTTTCTCACACTTAAATTATTAAACACATGTCATACTTATTCGACATGAACAAACATTTATGAGTAAACACCGGTTGCTCTGATTTATTAATTTTTAATTTACTAGTTACCCATATAATTAAAAGAACAGTTTGGAGTCTCATCAATTTATTACTGATGAGACTCCAAACTGTTCTGTCTCATAAATACTTTTATAACACCGTGAAATATATTTATTTATTTATTTGAAACTTTATACACAAAATTAAAAATATTACAATGGCGGATTTAATGCCATAGGTCTATAAGTCTACCTTAGGGTGAAGCAGAAATTAGTGAATAGGTGCACTAGATTTAAGTAGAAAAAAAAGAAACTAGGACAGATCAGAAGAAGATCTAAGCATACATACAAACATACGTACTTGCTAACTTACATACATACATATTTAAATAATATAATGTATTACTGTTGTAATGATTCTGCTGGGTTATGCGAAATGTGAGCTTGTACTTTCGCCTTGAACGATAGTTCACATTTTAGGCAATTATGTACTATCTTGATTTCCAGTGGAAGAACAGTTTCAAAGGTGTATAGATCGAATTAGAAAGGAAGAGTGGACAAACGCGGATGTATGAGTGGAGCATAACAGAAAAAGATTGTTTGTAGAACGGAGAGTTCTATTATGATTGGAACATAAAAACTGGAATAACGATGTTAAGTATGTGTGAGAAGTAGTTGAGATGAGAATTTTAGAGTAGATAACTTTTGAGAGTTTGAGAATAGAATAAAGAGTAATGAGTGCGAGAGAGCTGACGGTGCTGACGAATCGGGAGCCAATTCAACTCGTGACGAAAGGAAGAAACGTGGTCAAATATAGCCAAGAAGTTTAAATAATGTATCAGTACGACCACTACTTGCATCTGATAATTGGCACATACGTGGGATAAGTGAATTAGGTCCAAACACGGTTTAACGGAGTCGAGGGTAAAAGGGGGTAATTCAGGAACGGGTATTAAGACTTTAGAGTAACAGTTCTGTGCTGGTACTCTAATGTTAATCATTGTCAGTAACTCGGAGTAGTCTATATTGTTATTGATTAGTTTACAGAAAAATAATAATCAAGGAATAGTTTCCCTGCGGGTTTCAAGCTCACATATTTTAAAAAGCCTTTCACGGGACTTACTTATAATTCATTCCTAATTCCGAATTACGTAATTCACTTACCTCTTTTAATGACCTTTCCAAATCTAAAGTGTAAGCAAACTTGAACTTAGGCAAAGTGACATCAACGACGTGATTTTTAAGGAACAGCAGCTCAGCGGGTAGTAGCCTTATATTCTCCGCCACATATGACAAACCCGTCAGCGAGTTGGGGACTATGAAGTACATCGCAAATTTGTTGCCCTTTAATAATAAAATAATAATTAAGAATAACTTGACAGTATGAAGTAAAATCTTCCATGGAGAAGCTTTTATAAAACAATCAATACATCCAGAGGTGTCATTAACAGGATATGCCCTAGAAGCGTTAGAACACCTCGTGGGAAATGTCAGTCTGAATAGTACCTCTGCTCTACAGGCAGCAGCTAAATAGTATGACTTATCGTATGCTGGGATAAAAACAAGCAGTCCGGTACATAATAGGGCAGAGTGGATTTCGTAACTTATAAATAAATAGCACGGAGCCCGCATTTATGTACTTGTTCTTACATTACAAAATGTGCCAATATAAAAAAAGAAAATAGGCAGTCATGGGACTGCCGACAGAAGTGAAAATTTAAACGAAACGACGAACTTAAAACGTCACATTAGCAGGTTGGTGACATTACTTCATAACGACCTGACAAAACTCAATGTTTAGATTAGAGCCCTCTAGTGGATCTATATAAATATACATATATTATTAGCGTGACGGTCACGAGTTCAGTGCTTTTTCCCCATAGCAAAAGTGCAGAAACCTAAAGAAGTTTTCTATATCTGTCTGTCTAGTCTATATATACATTATGGTTAATATCTGCACTGCTCTGTGTCAAACTGTATTGCTTGCATTGCGCCATACGCTTAGCCTGCATTTGCTCAATGTTGTGTTTTTGTTGGCACTTTCACCAGAGTTTATATCGAGGAGGGCGCAAGTGACACCCCTGGTAGTGGAAGCAATAATATGCGTTAAGCTTAGCATTTTAGTCGAGTATAGAAGAATACAATAATATTGGGTACTACAATTTGTAACTTTATACTAGTGGTTAGAAAAAGAAAAAAACTTAATTTATTTAAGTAACAAATACGTATTTGCTACTTAAATGAATTAAGTTTTTTTTAAACTTAATCAACAAAATTAAAAATTAACTTTTATTTTATTGCTTTTACACATTTTATCATATTCGCATTATACAAAGTAATACGCAAGTACGCAATTACAAAAGCATTCGCAAGTACAAAAATATTACGATTATCGAATATTACTAACTTCCTTTTTTAATATTACTCTTTACGTTAACACAGTAAAAGCAATTATCTGTCCTAAGCACTTAGAACAGTGACATCAAACATATTTTATTACTAAGTAAAGGAATCTCACGTTATAAGGCATTCTTAAAATCTTTGCATCAAATTTTGTCGACTCGGCGTAGAAAAACTTTTGAACGACGTTAATGACAGGTATAGTCTTCGTCGTCGTCGGAGAGACGTAAAACTGGCTGAGTTTTGTTGCGTTCGGTGCAAACTGGTGGCGCCAGCTACTCTCGAAGTAGAGGGTGTTGAGGACTAGCATTCTCATGTCGGTGACGTCATCTTAATGTAAAAATAATCATGTGAAGTCTTTTATAGCGAAAACCAATGCACCTTAACAGGCATTACTCTGTAGTAATAACGTTGTTGACAAGTTGATATTTTTTTTTTGTTTTTAAAAAGACAACTCCCGCATTAGGAATTACTACTGTGTCGCGGGGGACTTTACAAACATAGAAACAACGGACACAAAGAACACCCAGACTAAGGTGGGAATCGAACCCACGACCTATAAGCATAGCGGTCAGGGTCACTAACCACTAGACCAACAGGCCAGTCAACACTCTGGCTGGTAACACACTCTAAAACTAGGATCCTCATACTAAAAGTTCTTCCCTCAAGGTTAAAGTGTTAAAATAACAAGAACACCTATGCTACAAATCAGGCATAAATTCCCTACAATAATGACCTGGTACTGATTAATGCCCGGTTTCTATAATCAAGAAACGATTCATTTTGCTTACGGACGGTAAAATTTTCGTCGAAAATTCAACGAAATTTTACCGTCCGTAACCAAAACGAATCGTTTCTTGATTATAGGAACCGGGCATAATACACCAAGCATATTCCACTTAAGTATGTTTCGAGACTTAAAAATCTAATTCGAACAGCAATTGAAAATAATTTGCAGGATTTTTCCTGATAAAGGACCTTGTTTTTATTTAGATCCTTGTTGGACGATGTTACATAAAAATCAGTTTCCATAATTATATCTACCAGCGTTCAATTCTGTTTTTTACAATTAAACTCATAAATTCCAACTAACCTCGAGTGACAGCATTTAAAATATTTCCTAGCGTAACATTTAAAACCTCTGAGTTAATCTCTGTTGCTGTTTCAGTAGGACTTTGTGTGTTGACATTTGTTATATCAGTGTTGTAAAAAGTTTTTCCAATGGCTTCGAATCTTGCCCGTTTTTCAACATCTGAAGAAATGAAGATCCAACTATTTAGATACGCGATGTTTTCGGGAGATGTTTTCTGTAAAAAGATAAAATGAATTATTTACTAAAACAAACCATGTTAGGTAAGTCAATAAGAGAATTATTTATTGAACATTTAACGCTGTTTCTAATATAAGGGTATTTATAAAAAAAACATACAAGAACTCATAACATCACACAGAGTAATATTATTGGTACTAACTACTACACCAGAACGAGACACATAGATCTTCTAAGTCAGTGTAAAATCTTCTAGGTTTTTTTTATATGTGCGCTCGTGAGGTAAAACCTTTAACCTAATATTCATGTATTTTTAAATATTTATATATTGATAAGTTAAATGAAAAGCTTGCTGCTTTTTTACTTCCTACAACAGTGTTACCAGTCGCTTTCGGTGTCATATTGTCCCTTTATTTATTCCCACTCTAATTGTATTTATTAATTTTTTTAGCTACAAAAGACGGAAGCATTTGCAACAGTCAATTTGTTTATCTACAAAATGTCGGCGGAATAGTTAAACTTACCCTTAATAGCTCTGTAATATTTTTTAAATGTACTCTATAGTCCGTACGATTTAAACCCTCTTGGAAAACTGCTGAGAGTTCAGCCTGAGTTTCTCCGGTAGCTGCTTCTTTTAGAAGTGATAGGGCCAACTTCAAGCCTACGGGAGACATGAGGAAGTTTTCTTCAAACGATGAAGCTACTCGCTGAAAAAGTAATTACTGTACTCTTGATAATCTTCCATTATTGCAAAGAGTAGAGTGAACAATAGAAAGAATTCGGCAATAAAAACATAAAGAATTAATAATATCAGTAACGAAATGTCTATACTTAGTATAATAGATATATTTGTTTACAGATAGACTGTTAATGTTAACCTTTATCAGCGTCCAATCCAACCTATCTTGATCCCCAGCATTAGGTGTAAAGTCATCATTAGTCAGTTCATCTGATATAAACACATTACGATCTTGAATAGCTGCAGTACCCGATGAGGCTAATGCTGAAAATGTAGTTGAAACTGATACCTAAATAGTTTCATACATGTACATGTGTTATATACTAAATTATTTATGACATTATTCATAAGGTCTAGATAGTTTGAAGAATGCCCAATATCAGTGGGCAAATAATTCGGAAATAAAATTGTGGGGCGTAGCGTAATCTGAGTAAATATGTAATGTAATGCTACGCCCAATGAATTTATTTCCGAATATTTTTAAGGTTTTAGTACATAACCTGCATGGTTATTACATTTCTTTTGATAAAACCGTTTAACCTTAAACTTTTTATTTTCAAGATTTTAGTGTTTAATTAGTTATTTAATATATGGATTGTCTTCATAGTGTTCTGTATTTTACTAGTCGATCCCTATCGTTTGATATCCATATTGAGGGATTGTAAAAAATATGTAATCTGAAATTTTGTGACGGCTGCCGTATTGGTTTTACAGTGATACTGGATACACCTAATTGTATTGCCATCAGAACTAAAAGGGTGTAAAATTTCACTGACTTAATTTGACCCAAAAACAAACAAGGCAAGCTAAAGCAAGCATTGCATCATGTAGTTTTAGTTAGCTCCAGTGAGGTGATGACACATCATTATGACTTTGATGGTATTTTGGGTTCCACGGTTCCACAGATTGTTTTTATTGCAATAACTACATCTGTCAGACATACACCACTTTTATAACCACATCAACTGTATTCTAGACCTCGTCCTCATATATCACATATTAATTTTTTATGTAGTTACTAATTATGTATATCACACTGCCTAACTTTTGTATTAGTTTTAAATAACAATAAAAACCGTCTGCCTTTATTAGTTTCTTATTCTAAACTGAATAGAACACAACTGCGCTCTGTAGCAGCTAATTTTCGTGACCATGGTCCTTCTATTATCTTGTACCCTTATTATCACATTTCCAAACAATTATGTAGCAATATTCATAATGGCCAGATAATGTGATAAATAATAAAGTTTATATGTGTAACTGTTACGCACATTGCTCAATTTTCTTGTGACTGGGTATTCGTATTGCCCAGCCATTATAAATAGTGCAATGTTTAATCTCATAATTAATAAAAAATACGTATAGATAATTGCATAATAGGATAAAAAATCACGATAAATGAAACTGTCATGATACTTTATTTTTAAGTTCTGTCCATCCCCAGTAGTGTAGATATAATAGTGTGTGTGTTATTAGTTCCATATATAAAAATTAACTAGCAAATATAAATATTGTTTCAGAACTGATTACTAAAAAAAAATCCAACTCACTCCACAGTCTTTTACGACAGGTCCTTCACGGTACAAGCCGCACGCCTGTGGAACGCACTGCTCGAGGCTATGAGACGAGCACAGTCGCTACCGAGCCTCCAAAAACTCATCAAGGACTACTATCTTTCTCTATTAAATAAATTTTTATATGGAGAAAATAGTATTATTTAATAAATATTTATTTTAGGTATATTTCTATATTTTATTATGTATGTATATTTTAATATTTTTGATAATATTATTATTTTATACAAGTTTATTTATTCTTAACTGGATATGTATGTATGTAATATATACATGTGTATATGTAAGTCAAAATGTGTGTAGATATGTCTTTTCAAATTATAAAATGTCTTTTTTTGCCCTATTTAAGTTAGTCAATCTTGTGATTGTTTAACAGTAAAATATCCAAAGTCTTCTTGTAGTTGTGCACCACAATCCTCCTATTACCTTTTTAGTATAATCCATTGAAGGTTGTCTGGAAGCGACTGTGATAAGACCGCCCATTGTAACACTGTTACAAACTATTGTATCCAACTGACTGCTTCTGTGATATTTGGTGTGCAATAAAGTATATCTATCTATCTATCTACTAATAAAAAATATATCGAAAAGGGTAACCTTAAAGTGCCTTAGTAGCTGCCACCTGCCAAAGAGCATACAAACACTACCTGCCTTGCGAACTTTCTCACAATCAATAGAGTAAGCAGTATATGAACCCAAAAGGAACGAACAATATTTAAAGCGTTAGCTTTTTTAATTATAAGCCCGCCAGTTAGTTCAAAAAATAATAATTCCATCATCATGAACAGCACTGATAATAAAATTAACGTTACGTCATCAGAGACAAAAATATCTAAGACCAAAAATCTACTAACTTTTAAACTTTTGTGTTTCCATGATAATACTCGTATAATTATGTTAACGCGAATTAACGAGATGTAATATACTTATTAAATACGCGATCGTGTGTGTTAACAATTTAGTTCCGTCAACATAATTACAAAAACCTACTTCCTACCTAATTACACTTATTATATTGTTAAACTAAACAATTTAAACAATCTTACCAATAACAAATACAGCAACTATAAAAGACATCCTGTTTTATTGTTCATTCATTATACCACAAAATAAACATTAAGGCCATAACAAATAGATCACTTGCCGATTGTATAAGAAAGTTAGGTTAGCCAATAATACCTAGACTAAATAGTCAGGTATTCATTATGTGCATCAATTCAAATTATATATCATGATACTATCCTTCTTTCATGTTTCATTCAGTTTCTCACAAATATTATAAAAAACTTTTTGTAAAACAATCAGATTAAACAATCCGATTCCAAGGTCCAACTGCGAATGTGCCCTCGCACGACTCGCACTTATCATACTTACATAACGTCATGGCAGCAAGCATTTATTTAACCTGTTTCAAAATGATGTGTACATCATTAAGAAACTGTTATGGCGTCTGATCAGCAGAATCCTTTTGTTTTAATAATCAGATACAGAATAACAAATCTCGCATCTATCTCGCATCAAACGTCTTTAACCCTTAATGATACCAAATTAGTTAATTTTAGAGTAGCATAATTTACGACAGCGACATTCGTACACGATAGCATCTGCCTGGTGATGTTTGCTCAAGCATTTTAAAATGCATTTTTAATATAGGGGTCTAGATGTAGACTAACACATTTATAGTGAAAAACCAAACGGATTTTAAAAATAAACATCAGTGACGATATTAACTTCTTGGTGTTTAAAAAACCAATTGGACAAGAATCTTATTGCTCTGTTATTTCCTTATTCGACTTTACCTGGCAAATTTCCCGGAAAGATACCACGCGACGCTTAGACAAGTGGCACAGTTACACAATTATAGAATAAAATTATAAATGAATAAGGATGATAAATCAACAATCTGAATTGGCATTTCTAAGTTAGAGAAATCTAGGTGACACTTTAAACAAATATAAATAAAATAAAAATTACTAAACATGAAAGTATTTATCAACAGTATATGAATCTGTCGTATTTCAAAGGATTTGCGGACGAAGTCGGCAAGTCATAGCATGAAAAGAGTACTCCATAAAGTCCACTCTTACAAGGGTAATATAAGGGAGAACCTTATAGAGTACTCCATACCCTTAAGTACAAGATAGAGAAGTGCTTAAGAACACCGAGTTATGTAGCTCGTCTAAAGACATCTGGAGTGCTCAATGTGCAATATTATGTTGTGGTAGTTCGTAATACATTTGATGAATTAACGATTTAATATATAAACAAACACTAAATCAATCGTTCATCTAATGTGACGTTCGCTTCGTAAACGAATCTTTGAAAGTGTTATTTAGGGCTAGCTTCGTTTACATTATTAATTATCATTCTACGCAAGAAATATTTATGCCAATCGTCAAGCCAATTGGGCAAATTATTTTTTCATTAGTCCAGTCCAGTGAATATTCACCTAAGATCATGAAATCACTATATCTTACCACTTTGGTTACAATTAAAGTATTTTATTGGTGCTACTTACAAATTAATTATATCTTATCTGTCCTATTTACATACGTCATCCATACTGAAAGTGTGTAGGGTCTGCTTATAGTCTTCAAAGGGGTACGGTAAGGCAAAAAATTAAAAAATATGAATTATAAGCACGGACCTTGGTTTCATTTCAGAAATCAAGGTTCTCATTATTATTAATAATTTTTATTGTTGTTTTTTTAATGTTTCCAAATCATATACAAAAACAGATAACGCACTTTCTACAGCTTCTACACAACTTCGAAATACCCTTGTGGAACAGATGGGTCAGAAATTCTTCCTATGAGCAATATTACCTTCGTGGAGGTATCTTGAAGGATGAACAAAAATGGTCTATTCCCTACAACTTCCAGTGTGGTCTTTACGGGATCTCTTATCTCCAGTACATCTGTAAATATTGAAAACGGATTACATTTGAATATTATACGTCCTACACACAATAGACATACACAATAAATAAATACTTTGGATAGGCAAGAGTGTTCAGTATTATTTAATTAAATGATGCGACCATAAGCGTTTTCATTATTTTGCCATAAACTTCATTTTAATACATGAGTTTCCCTTTACTTCTTTAATTGGAAGTAATGCGCTACTTCAATCAAGTGTTTTTGGCAAAAATTATAGCACACAGCAAAATATATTTTAAGCGAGTTTATTCAGTTAATTTAGTTTTCATACCTAACGGCCCATCGACACCACTGCCATATTCGTTCACCTCGAAGTCATATCGTTGCATTATATTGGATATCTTGAGCCATTTATGTGGGCGTTTATTGCGACCTATTTGTTCAAACAACGCATTATCCTGAAATGCTTCTTCGACGCCCAACTAATTAAAATGAAAATTAAAACAAAGTTAAAATAAAATCTCTGCACCGAGTCAAACGGCTGTGAATAATAATAATAATAACTCCACACATCTCACACACGGCCGTCTGATCCCAAACTCAAAATCCAAGCTTAATCTGAAATCAACGGTTGTAAGAAAGGACTTGTTTATGTTTTTTATAACTAAACGATTTAACTCTTTTCTTCGAGTTTAATTTACCTTAGCATATTATCGAGGTATTTCACTGATATATAAAACACTTGGAAAATAGCTCATTCGATGGCTTCACCACTTGTTAACTGGATTATAGATATGAGTTTGGGTAGTAACACCGAGATAAACTCATTGATATTAATATTTGAGAGTCGGGTAGGAAACACTGTCTAATTCAGTGTTTATAATACTAATTTATTGCAAACTAGCAAGCCATGCCTTCGCACGGGTAGCAAAGCATATATTGATTTTTTCTGACATCTTCAACAATCATCGTCATATTTCAGTCAAAACCTTAACAAATTATACACCTAAACCTTCCTCATGAATCAGTCTGTACATTGGTGTAAACTGCATGAAAATCCGTTTAGCAGTTTTTTAGATTATCGTGAACAGACAGACGCGGCGGGGACTTTATCCCACTAACTAATGTTATAAATGTGAAATTTTGGATGGATGGATGGATGTAGATAGCTGGAGACCTGGATTAACGCATAGGGTACTTTTTTATTTACGGGTGAAACCGCGGGGTGCTGCTAGTTTTATAATATGTAATGATTAGCATTGAATGTACAGACTCTCAATAACATCATGCATTTCCATCTTTTGAAAAACTTACCCTTTTCAAGATTCCAGTTAGTCGTGACGTATAATCCAGCTTAAACTTAGGCAATGTGACATCAACAAACCTCTTACGTAGTTTGTTCAATTCAATGCCCAAATTGCTTAGATTGTCCACCACGCGAGGGAGACCCAACAGAGTGTTGGGAACTATGAAGTATATTACAAAAGGTTGAGCCTGCAAATATGGAAAACAGATGTCAGCTTAGAATTATTAAAATATCACAGAAGAAGGGCCAAATAAAATAAAAAAAATTGAAAGTTTAGTCTCTGGATTTGAAAAGAAAACGCTTTATGTACCTACTTGTTATTAATACAATAATTTTACTTTTAAATAGATCTCGTCCTTTCCTAGTTTTCAATCAAACGTTAATATAGACGTAGAAAATTAAATTCTTTTGATATTGTTATGAGCCGTAGTTCGTGATTAGATTTATACACCAATTTGTTACGAAATAGATACAATTTATTTAAATAATTCACAGTTGGCAGGAATTCTCACTTATACTCGCTTGTACTGTCCGCTATTCTTCGCTTCTTTGTATCGCAATACTGAAATCATTCATTTCAACTATTTTACTGAAATGAATGTCCACACCGGATGCCAGTGCCCTTTTACAGTCTCATACAAGGTTCGTGAACTTTTCTGAAATATCTCTGTCTGACTCGACACCTCTTTAAAACTTCTAGAACATAGTGGAACATTTTTTAGTTCCGCTGCTTGGTAACAGATAGCACCACGCGTCTCAATTTAGGTGAACGCAGCAATTCTACTAGTTCCGCTACTCGTTAACAGATGGCGTCACTCGTGTCAACTTAGCCTCAACAGCTTTTTTTTAAAATATTATAATAATGTATGTTATATGGCTACAGCCATATAACATACATTTTTATGCGGGCCAAAAGGGTTTCTTTTTTAAATAAATATATAAAAAAACTCACATAAGTCATTCCTAAAATTTTTGCATCAAATTTTTCTGACTCTCTATAGCTGAAAAAATCGACGACATGCATGAAGGGAACGTCCTTCAATACGGATGGGGATATGTAAAACTGTTCAACCTTGGTAGCATTCGGTTCGAAATTATATTTGAAGTTGTTCTTGAAGTAAAGAGTGTTGAGGACTAACATAGCCATATTTGTAACGTCATCTGCATTAAAAAAATAGAAACCCGATAATTAAAACAGAAGAAACAAAATCGTTTAGACCATACAAATCACAAGAACGTGTCCAGTTAATAGGTAACTGTCATAAATCGGAGCTAATCACGACCTCTGCTGCGTGGCGCTAGTGAATTCAACTGCAGCGGTAGTGCTGCGGTTTTGATTCCTTCCCGCCATTGAGCAGGATGAGTGACTGTAAGTTTCTAGCTACTCTTACGTGCACGCATTACGTGGACAAGCGTTGTTGTAAAGAATGTGTTAGTTAGACGCAAATCTCGGTTGTTTGCCAAAAAGCTTGTATATTTGCAATTATTCACAGTACACCTCTACAGAATGTATTGTACTAGGTCTCAAAGTCAAAGTCAAATATGTTTATTTAATAAAAAAATTCAAAAATATTTGAAAATGTCTTTTTTAAACTCAAATTTCAAAAAGAAAATAATGGACAGTTTAAATTTTTATGTAGACAAAAACAATGAAATAAAAAAATTGTTTCTAAAAATATTTTATGTAATTACATAAAAATGTCATACCTATATTATAAATTATTTAAAATTGGAGTTCTAAGTATAATGAAAGATATCGATTTCAATACTACCACTATTAAAAATTGGAAAATGGATTCGTCCATTTTTTTAAGTTTTTGTTATTTAACTTGTATAATTATAAAACACTTGACATTGGCGGAATACCTGCGCTATTTCTTCGCACGGGGATAGAGTCCACGATAAAATACTAAATATATAATTATGAAAATGATGTTAGTTCTGAGAGATGAAAGAACGAAATGATATTAATTATGTATCTTAAAGTATCTTTAATTATGTATTAATAAAAAGATTATTTATAATAATAGATAATCTTTTCAATAATGGTGGCCTCATATTTTTTTATATGCATGTAGTTTGCCCTACGTACTGCAAGCTATGTGAATTAGTTCATATTGACTACATAATTAATGCTTACATTCATTAAAAGAATCAAAAACCTTTGCCTGGGTAATATTCGAGACCCATGACTTAATTTTGTTTACCGCTTCAAAAGGATCACGGATGTTGACAGTCTTTAACTGAGTATTATAGGCGTTATCTGCAGTGACCACCAACCTTTGGCTTAGCTCTAGATCATCGGAGACGAAAATCTGACTACCAAGGCTGACGTACAAAGGATAATATTTCTGAAAAAACAAAAAAATATATATCACAGTACAAAAAGTAAACCTAAAAGTGTTTGACGACCTGTTGAGGTCTTAAAGTAAATCGACTAATGTCAGAATGTTCATATTTAATAACATTTTTAAAAGATTACCGAAAAAATCATGGGTCTCATGGTAATAATTCCTTTTCAATCCGTTCTTTGCTACATTTAAACTAGGTACACGTACCAATTTGACCATGTAGCTTTCGAAGCCAGGTAAAAAATTTTCACCAAGTCATTAATGCAAGTTATCCCCTTAAAAAGAATTTAAATAATACGATGTAATTCCGTATTATTGATAGAACTAATCTACAGGAATAGTTATTTTGATTGCAATATAGATAGTCTTTAAAAAAATATTTACACTAAATCATTGTCGTTAGTCAAACTTAAAAAATAATGCAATACAATTTATTCGCTTGAACTGTATAATCTTGTTACTCTTTTATAATTTATAGTGTAGAAGAAACAAACAAGTGTTTAACTCACCCTTAACGAACTTGTAATTGTAGTATATTTAGTCATAGTTATGTTATCTAATGGGAATCCCAATACTGATAATAGCTCGGACCGAGTGATGCCAATGGCCCCCTCTGCTAATGAGCACAATGCCATTTTCAATCCCAGGGGTGACCAGATGAAGTTATATCTGGACGTAGAGGCTACATGCTGAATAATAATAATAATAGTTTATTGTTTTTCTCTCACATACCTACAAAATACAAAATTGCACAAAAGAAACTTAATCCAGACATGAATTTGCAACTACTATGTGAGAGACTGGTATCTGTACTAGGAGACCTGTATGACAGATTACCAGCCTCTCCAGGCACCGGACTCGTGCAGTACCAGTATGCCAGGTAAGTGTCTCGGTGGGCTACAAAAATGTTAATGAAAGTGTGTGTGTGCGCGAGTGCGTGTGCAAGTGGATTGTGTGTTTATGTATGTGGTTTGTGTGCGTATTTGTGTGTTAGAGTGTGTGAGTTTGTGTGTGTGTGTGTGTGTGTGTGTGTGTGTGTGTGTGTGAGTGTGTGGTGTGTGTGTGTATGTGTGGGTCCGTCGATTCAGGAAATTATGTGTAAAAGATTTTCTGTGTCGTCGTAACTAAGGGATTTCAGCCAAGTTGTTCCCACCGTTTTACAATTGAAGCGTGTAAGTGAGTAAATGCTGATGTCTTTATTAATTTTCTTATATACGTAACCTCCTAGGAAACCAAAAAATCTCCTGGAGAATGCTGTGTTCCACCGGACGTCTAGAGTGTCACAAGTGTAATGCTTTCGACGCTTGTTTGTCAGAGTAGTAGGGTCAAAAGTAAGTGTGGCATGCTGCTTCAGAATGATCCCCAGCATATACAGTTGCCTTACCGTTAGGACGTCAGTGAGCTGGTACATGTCTTTGGTAGAAAAAAGAAACGACAAGGACCGACTAACTTTCAGGACTGCCCTTTCTAGTTTTATCAAGGTACTCTTACATGCTCCGCCCCACACAGTAATGCAGTAGCTTATAACTGATTGGCATAGGGCCAAATAAATCATTTTAATAACCTGTGTGTCCGCTATGTGTCGCAAGTTCTTGAAAATGAACAATTAACTTCCGCGTTCTGCAAGAAAGTAGGTCCAGGTGCTGACTGAAATTTAGCGAATCATCAAATACCACTCCCAGGCAGCATAATGCAGAAACCATGCAGAATAAATAGTTACCATCATAAAACTTTTACATTACTAATAAACGCATCAGGTTGGTGATTATGTTTTGAAGCCGTTTGGAGACGGAATGTTTTAAGTCTTCTTACGTGGGAGAGCCATGCTTTAGCACGTATGGGCCGGCTCGACTTCGCTCGATACCACGGCCTCACAGAAAAGCGGCAGTGAAACAATGCTTGCATTGCTTTTCGCCGCGTGAGTGAGGTTACCGGAGGCCCTAACCCTTCCCTCTCCCCTATTCCCGTCTTTCCCCTCTCCCCCTTCTCCTCCCCTCTAATCCCCCTCTTCCGTCTTCCCGCTCTTGCCCCTTCTCCCACTCTTCCCCCACTCCCACCTTAAAGGGCAGCAACGCACTAGTGACTCTTGAGTTACAGGTGCCTATTGGTAGCGGTAGTCATTTACCATCAGGTGACCCGTCTGTTCATTTGCCCCCTATAACATAAAAAAAAAGTCGCAATGCTTTCTTAGGTTAAATAAGATTTCTAGAACTCTCCAAGGAGGTTTATATGCTATTAGCGGTGAGCCAGTGTAGCATTTTGCTACTGATTAGTATAGACACAGAACACATATTTGCACAGCGGTTTGGGGTGGAGTCGGAGGCCCGATAAAATGGCTGATCGCTGACCTCCACAAGTTGAATGGGATCCAAAACCTATGTATGTGTTAATTCCTCATAGCTGTGATTATCCTGCAAGAAGAGATCCTAGTAGCCAGTCGACCACTGTCTCTACTCACTATCTGCAGGTGCATATCAAAGGGTGTTAGAGAATATGATTTGAATTCATGAAGACAGGTTTGCTTTATTTCAATTAAAACCAGACTCCTATGTCGTGGCAATCAATGACGCCACACACCTGTCGTTATGATATTAAAATATACATAAAAAAATATAATAATGTTCAAATTAAGTTAAACCCTCTCAATAGACTCGTAATTTCCAAAATTTTTAATAAATGAAACGATCGTAGTTCGTAGTCGATCATTGCAATTAATGCATTAAACATAATGTTTTAACTACACAATTACTAATAACCATTACTAATTGTCGGTGATGCTTAGTGCAAAGCTCGTTTACCTTAGTTAACATGAAATCTAGCCTTTCAAATGCTTTGTCCTGTTCGTCATAAGCAGGTACATAGAATATTTCATCTATAATGTCTTCCACATTTTGTTCTGAGTAGATACATGGTATGAAGCAAGCTGAAATCATAAAACACCTGTACATATTTTTAACAATTTATTTTAAAAATGTTTGTGATACTTGCGATAATTCCCACACTAGCGACTGAATGATTACAATGAGAACAGCTTTTTTAATGCTTTATAAAAATATCATTTTAACAAGCTTTATTTGATTCTTTATTTAGTTACATATATCAATAAAAGTCCTTTTCTCACTCTTTCAAGTATAGTATTATTAGGATGTCTACTACACATGATAAAAACAAACCAATAAACATTATACCTATTTTTGTTTATTTTTGCCATCTATAAAGAAAATATTTTTACGTCTTATTGAGAGTTTAAGACAAGTAAAGGAAACTTACCTATAAAAAACACAATTATTTTGGAAGTCATAATGTACCTATTTAACCCATGAATATTGAACAACAAGCTTAAAAGATAAATGATATAAGATCTTCTTTAACACAAACAGTTAACACAGCATGCCCACTACTTTGGGATGATGCGACCGCAAACAATAACATTTTTAGTCAATCTAAATCAGTCGTCTACAACGACTTTGTAATAACTGCTCTGACTAGGTAATTCTGATGAAAATAACTTCGTTATCCGTTGTTCCGTTATTAATTATGTTGACTTCCATAAACGTTGATTTTATAAATTTAACACAGGTTATCCACAAAAATTACGTGTTTCGAGTCATGGACCGTTGTCTAAATGGGTCGAGTCAGCGGCCTATCTAGTTTATGTGAGCACGTATGGTGACCGCTGGCCGGCATACCTCTGCATTGCTAAGAAGTAATGACCACGTCTTTTGGGTATCTACATAAAACTTAACCATTACACAACGCATTTGCATAACCATTCACACAGGCCCTAGGACAGCAACAGACAACGTCTATAAATGACCACTTAGCAAGATTCGATCCTTTGATCGGATCCGCAGTGCAGATACAGATGCTCTCAATAGCTTGCAATACACGGTGTATGACATAAGCAGAAAAAACACCAGTTTAGCACTGTACCTATCTTTAAAACAGTGTACTTACTTACTCTATAAAAAAGTGATATTCATAGACGAACAGTTTGACGAGTTGTACAATACAACTGTGGTACTGCACGTCACTGTCAATAATTTCTCCTGGCAGTCTTTGCAAACGGCCAGAATGACTCCCAGAGGCGTAGCTGGTAAGCCGCTGGCCAATTTGAAAGATTTAAAGCGAACCTAGAGGTAGCGATTTCTGAATTTCTTTTACTGGACTTTGAAAACGCATTGAATATGTATTTTTATTAAGATAAACTAATATTATCTAAAACTACAATATATAATATACGAGTACATAATATATGTTTATTATTTTATTAATACGTGAAGAGAATTCTTTGTACCTCTCTTTAAGAAAATTTCGCGAACGTAATAACGTGAATTTTGGAATATTTATAGTTTATATATAGAAGTGCAGAAAGCTAAATTTTTTAAATAATATGTCTTACAACTTTAAAAATGACGTGAAAACGGCTTAATGAAATTATACGTGTCCAGTATATGCGTTGACCTGTCATGGTAAGTAAGTCTATACAATGACAAGTCAAGTTATAATGGCCAATGAAAAAACCATGGTCGAAATTCAACCAACACGCGATCTCTAGTTTTAATAAATACTCCTCGATATTTTATAATTTTGACTAGGTATGACTTTTATAGTTTTGTAAAACCTACTTATATTTTAAATACAACTGACTTCATTTCAACCACCAGATTCAACTGCTTTTTTTTTCATAAAGGACAAAAAGGGTGGCTCTTCAGGGATGCAAGGAAGAAAACCTACCTACTAAAAAAAAATCGCTCTCTTCGAAATCGTTTGGAAGCAGTGAATATGCTCTGGCACATATCTACACCTGACCATGCCGTAACCGTGATCGACAACGGACAGGACTGGTGGATCTTCACTAGCTGCAGTGAAAAAGAAAACCTCTAAAAAAAGTTAACCCCTCAGCCTGTCACTCGATTAGTCGATCAGGAATGGAGTCGGAGGAGGAGTCTCGCCCTCCGTTCTGGAGTCGGGAAGAGGGCTCGCTTGTCTTTAAATGGAAGAGTGATGAATGAATGAATTACTTTATTCGGCCTCTTCCGGTGACAAGCCGAATATCCCAGACGCTGTGTGGTTCTAGACGTATAACGATTCGTACTCTCGGCGGGGAGGTATCCGAATATTTCCAAATGGAAAAAGGACTTCTGGTATATTGAGATGCAAAGAGTTTTATATTTGTGTGTAATGTAAATAGTTAATTCTAGCAGCAACATCGAAATTAAATTCGTTAAATAACGATACTAGTTAACGTCTTTTTATTTACCACGACCGGTTTATAGAACTGTCCAGTTCTTTAAACCAGTCCTGCTCGACTCGGACTCGCACGCTTTTAGATAATCGACAAGACGTTTATACAAAACATGATCGTATATTTAGAATTATATAAGCTATTGTGTCAGTTTGTTTACCTATGTCAATGAAATATTTACTTTTATATTATTCTATAACTGTGTATGTGGAGTTGTTAACGTATTCTTTAGTTTTATGTTTTCATACTTAATTAATAAAATATACCACTAAAAAAACGTGGATGGATATTTTTCACTGTGTCTGAAATGATTTTACAGTATTTTTAATATTTCCATTTATCTTTATTTGTTTTAGTTAGTTTTTTTATTTTGTCAAAATTACGACATATCTAATCTAACTTATTTCTCTATCTGTTATAATTATAAGCAATTAAATTGTATTAGAACAACGAATTGTAATTTTATTTTGTTTGTAAAATACAGATACGGACAACAGATTCGTTATTTCTTAAACCTAAATGTAACCTTATACAATGTATACCTTGGAGATGGACATGGACATGGAGTCCAAGCCCTGGTTGATCAACTTCGTTAAGAAAAAAATAATTAGAAATGATTACAAGTCAGTAATAATCAAAAAAAAAATTTACAATGTAAAAAATAATAACTTGGCTTGTATCATAATACTATTTCGTCTGTAAAATGTCTTTATGTAAACCTTTTTTAAATCAGGATATTTTTCATGGAAAACTCGAGAGTATATGCTATTATCTTGCTTATTCTAACAAATTGAACGTTCTGGGAGACATTGTGGTTAGAAGGAATGTTAAACAGTTTTGGAGTATGCAATGAACATAACCCATAAAAGATTTTTGAATGATAACAGAAAACAATCCGTCCAAAAACTTCCATCTCTTGTACACGCCAGACTTTTACAGCGGGACACAAAATCTAAGTAATATGTAGAATACATAGTCTTAACGAAGTACTTCTTCACTAATTTGCATTAATATTTTTTCTCAATGCGCTGAAATTTATAACAAATATATGGTTTTTTCATTGGCCAGTATAACTTGAGCTGTCATTGTATACTTACTTACCATGACAGGCAATCACATACTGGACGCGTGTAATTACATTGAGCCGTTTTCACGTAATTTTTAAAGTTGTAAGACATATTGTTTAAAAATTTTAGCTTTCTGCACTTCTTCTATATATGAATTGTAAATATTCCAATATTCACGTTACTACGTTCGCGAAATTTTCTTAAAAAGTAGTACAAAGAATTCTTTTCACGTATTAATTTAGTGATAAATAACACGGAACAGAACATTTAGAACTCCATTATACCTATAAAAGTATTTCGATCCATTTCTGTCTATTTCATGTTTTTGCTGATCATCTGCGTTACTTGTTAGGTACGCTAATATGCGACTGATCATGACAAGTTCTTAAATATTATTATAAAAGAAACGGTGACTTTAACTGTGTAGCGTTCATGGGTTTTGTACAGAAATGTTAGTGACCCACGCATGTTTCTTTTGTATGATAACATTTATCATACAGCCTTCATAAAACATATGTTGTTTTTAAAGTTTGTAGAAGACATCAAGGCCTTTTCCTTAACGACTTGTGAATCATCTTTCCTTATTTTATTTCTAGATAATATATAGTTCCATGAGTAATATATGTAGGTGACTGCTTAGTCTCGACGGTATTGACATCAGAATAGTTGTAGGAACCATTAGGGTCCACTTGGCCCTAAACCGGCACCTATTCACCATCAATGTGCCAGACAGTCCTCTATGCAGAGGATGTCTCAAAGCGGAGGAAACGGTCGCCGACGTTATCCTGGAGTGCGAGAGAGTGGCCACACAACGGTCAAATATCGCCCGTTGTGTGGCCATTCCCTCCCGATCACTGAGTTCAGCAACACCAACATGTATAGTTATTAGTTATGACCTTAGTACGTGGGTAACGTTGAAAGTTTTTAGCAAAGAGTATACAAACACTACGTTAGAGTTTTTAGAATAGGCCAGTAAGAAAATCAGCTGATGAAAAATTTATTTAAATTTCGAATTAGGAACTCTTTGGGAATCTGTAGATGTTTAATGACTTCCTAATACGAAAGTTAGTTTATTTCAATTAAACCCATTATAGGTATTTTTGAATTGTCAGGAGTAATAGTCAGTCAGACTAATTCCGCGTTCCAATAAACAAGAAACGATTCGTTTTGCTTACGGCCGGTAAAATTTTAATTGAAAATTATGCATTAGTCAGTCGTAAAGCTAGTTGCAGTAGAAGAATAGGTAAGTAACTCCAAGGCACTCTTTTTGAACATGTTTTTTACAAGTCTTTGGTTACATTGCTTATATGCGCAAATTAAATGTGAAGACAATGTAACGTATCGTTCTAAACTATAAACAGTCTCGCAAACTACTACTATATGTAAGTAATAGCATTTCGGAGATGACCAGCCCCAACCAACGGCACTCGTTCACGAGCATGACACACGCGCCAGCCATCATCCACTTCGGAACTGAACTGAACTGATCGGAAGTGTCTAACGTAAGCTAGACATTATAAGAAACAAATTAATATAAATATTTTCATTTTGAAATCTTCAAATATGTCCATAATTAGCTTAGTATGTTTCTTAATAAAAACAAGCTTCTGAATCCGTAAAGTCCAGTCAGGTTTTCGGCCTAGACTCAGTACCGTTTCAGCCTTGGTGAATATTACGGATGACATCAGATACGGTATGGAACGTGGAAGTCTAACTGTTCTTGCACTACTAGATTTTTCCAACGTTTTTAACACGGTGGACTTCGACATAATGATAAACATTGCTCGCTCACTTAACATATCTCCAATGGTGATTGACCCCCCTATTCTTATTGTTGTTTGCATTACTTTTAATAAATTTCAATAGGTACTTAACCTAATTCAGTTTATTAAGAGTAACGTTTAAGTCACTGCGATTTCTGTAACTATGAATGAATAGAAATCTGTAATATGAAGGAAACAATTAGTTTTCATTTCGTACCTATGTATATCTAATGTTTCGTTTCGGTGTCTTCATGCAGAATAAAATGTGTGTGCCTAATTGCACCGTACATTTTTCCGGGATAAAAAGCTTATGTGCTATTCCACAATATAATCAATCTCTATGCTAAATGTCATCCAGATCCGTTCAGCCGTTCTGGCATGATTGAGTAACAAACATCTATATGTATCCATTCAAAAATTTCGCATTGATTAAAGTAGTCACTACATATTATAAAACAAAGTCCTCCGCCGCGTCTGTCTGTTCGCGATAAACTCAAAAACAACTGAACGGATTTTTATTCGGTTTTCACCAATATGTAGAGCGATTTATGAGGAAGGTTTAGGTATATAATTTCTTCAGGTTTTGTGTAAATTGGTTGAAATATGATGATGATTGTTGAAGATGTCTCTGCTACCCGTGCGAAGCCGAAGCGGGTTGCTAGCAGTATTATATGTTAAGCGTTTCAATTGTAAAGTTTCGTCTCGTAACAGTTTAACCATACAGAACGCGGGCACTGCTAGTATTTAATATTTGCATGCCACTATATACTTACCACATTTTACAAGCATTTATTTAATTTGCGATGTTTGTATGTATGTGTGTTCAGCACGAATCTTGGAAGCTAAATTAGAACCACTTCCCGATGTCAGATTGGGCTTAAATTGGATGTACATATTATGTATCTTCGGTGACAATACAATAATATGGTACCATGGAGATGTTCTGATGATGGAGCCGGAAGACGGCCATAGGAACTTCTTAACTAAACAACATAAACCCATCGAGTTTGGGCTCATTTGTTTCGTCTTGTAAGTACTTTGGTGTTACATGATATCCAGGGTATGATAATGGATTCGGAAGGTGACCATAGGAACTTCTGAACTAAATAAGATAAACCGATTGGTTTCCGACCGTCCGCACGAATCAATCGAGTTTGGGCTCGATTGATTCGTCTTGAGGAGTACTTTTTTAAACATCAAATCTACACCAAAATAAAACTTAGTTTGTATAAAACCTTGTTTTAAAAAAAATACAATTAATTTATTGGGCAAATAAAGTTCTTTCAGACAACCAAATTAGTTATTAGATAAATTCTTAAATACGGCTAGGGTCACTTTGAAATACTTATTACAGTCAAAGATAACTTTAATTAAATTTCGAAGTTTATTATGATTAAATATAAT
This sequence comes from Euplagia quadripunctaria, assembly GCA_963859945.1. Taxonomy (NCBI): domain Eukaryota; kingdom Metazoa; phylum Arthropoda; class Insecta; order Lepidoptera; family Erebidae; genus Euplagia; species Euplagia quadripunctaria. The sequence goes on from OY982580.1 coordinate 11,235,022, forward strand.
AAAGTTGGTGAATGATTCTTTTGTTAATGAAAGTAAAAATGATTAAAAACAGCGTAAGCACAATTCTCTATCCGCTTGCTGGCTTCATCATCAGATCTTCGAAGTTAACCGTTAACCTTTATCGTATTTAAAAGTAAAAAGAAATTATTACATATTTATACGGTAATTAACGCGATCACGAAAAAGGTATTACATACAATACATACCTCTGAATTGTGTTATGAGTTTATGACGTTGTGACCACAGCCAGAGCAACCTGGAGGTATGTAATGCCTATTTCGTGATCGCGTTAATTACCGTATAAATATATAATTATATCAGGGAACGCGAAAGTTTTAAAGTCAGTAAATAGAAATTGTTTTGCACATGAGTTTATCGTTACTTGATTTCTTTACTAAACGCAAAAGTGTCTTAATAACGAGGACTTAAGGTCGGGGCAGACATCCGTCCCGCCCTCCCCTATCTGCCCCAACCAGTAAAAGTGTTGACAACACTTTTACTGGTTGGTACTGGAACCAGTAAAATTATTCACGTGATGTTTTTAGAAACTTTTTAACCCCCATGTATTTTTAAAAAAATCTGAATATTATCTTTAAATACGGATATAATAGCACTTTCTACGAAAAAATAAATACACGTGATATTTCACTATACCCCGCTCCCTCCTTGTGATATTTCGTGACTTCTCCGAACCCGCTCCCCCCCCCCCCCCCCACACCTTTCGAGCCTCACGTCATTAATGGACAATCCCAAAGACACTTACCTAATTGGAGCAGTTGAAAGGTACACTTTAAGACAAACAATACAATATTTTTGTAAGTTATGTTACAGTTTCGTTATCTAAATATTAATTGACTTATATTTTGTACAGAAAAGTTTAATTAATCCTTAATAACTAAATAATGGAACGCCATTTTTACAAAAAACGACGTATTACATAGACACCCTTACTAAAAAGATATAGTAAAACTAAATACTTGTAATTTATATTGGCAGCTATAGACTTGTATAATAGAGAAATATTAAAAGGCACAAGCAAATTATTAAGAAATTTCTTTGCAGTAATAAAATTATACATGATTTCACGTCTGGTCAAACATTTCAGGTAAAAAATTCGAATTCCTATTGAGAATCAAACCTTAACTTACACACTACCTAATAATGACACACACTTCGACTTTAGACTAGTTTAAATGCGCCATCTATGAGTGTAGGGTCGGAAACTCTTCCCGTCACCAGCAACTGCCTCGTGGCCTCGTCTTGAATGAAGAACAAAAACGGCCTGTTTGCTACCACCTCTACTTGGCTCTCAGTGTCCTCGCCGAATTTATTCACCAGGGCAATTTCTGTAATACAAATTAAGTTTAAAAAACTGTAACCCGACTACGAAAAACTAATTATTGTATTATATTTAATTATTTTTATTTTATACTTTCTGTTTTTTATAGATATTTAATACATACGTAGCGCAGTCTTACTTTTGCTTGTTTGTTTATAATTTAAACATATTTATTTACTAAGACAATATGATATTTATACAAATTTCTATAATGTGCTCGTCAAGACCTTACTTTTGATACCAAACATGTCAAGATTATCTCAATTTAATTTTTTCGAGGTCACATATTTACGTGTAATGTCCATCATATTAAATTTAGTTAGAATTTATACCTCATTTGTTCTATGTCAAACAAAATTAAATGTGTTAAGGTCTTAATATGTCAAGAATGATCACCCATCCTAAGACTGACCTGACTAGACTTAACCCTGTAATGTACTAACCTACTCGGTTACCACTTAGCCACGAGCCCCTGACTAAAATAATAACAAGAAAAAGTATTATACCTGTAGCAGCGTAAGCAACGCTACCAATTTCATTGATCTCTATACCAGATCGCTGCAGCACTTTTGAAATCTTGATTCGCTCTGAAAGGTATTGGCCGCGAGCAATACCAGGGAAAGATGCAGTATCTTCAAACGCTTCTCGTACACCCAACTAAAAAATGAAAACATGTCAGTAAAAACAAAACACCTAGCTATAGGTATATTGTTATCGTGATAACTTTTGTAAGGAAATTCATCAGAGCAGGTTTCTGGTCAACAACGTAGCACTGAGAGTGCAGAATTTTTTCTTATTCTTGGTCTCAGGCAGTCTTAAAATCCTGTAGGCCGGTTTCGGGTCCGACGAAAGTTTAACATACATATATTCATGACCGTACCGATGGTGAGGGGGGGGCAGGGGAGGGCAGCTGCCCACTACAATGTAACGCAACACGCGTACTATGCGGTACGATGAATGACCTTCAGCGCTCGGCGCCGTCGAAGCAGCTGATTGCATAAATATTGTTTAATTAATTACATTAACAGAACATTTTAAACTGCATTAAAATGTTCTGTTTACTCATTGTGATATCACTCTTAAGTAAAAAAATTAAAAAAAAAATGAATTTTCCGGCAAAAAATTCCAATGATTTTCCACTCAGAATTATGGTCGAAATACACTATTTCAAGATTCGGTACGGTGTCACTTACACCCTGAATAAATATATTTTATAGATTGAATAAAGTGTATTAAAATATAGTAAATATTGAAATTAAAATTGCGCCATCTGTCAGTAGTATCTGTCATCTGTCATCGCCCTCTGGTCCGAAACTAGTCGGGCTACCCCGAAATACAAACGTAAGTAAAACCGTATAGGTTCTAATAAACCATCTGTAGTTGCCGAAACTAATATATGGATAATTAGTAAACAACAGTAGTATTGCGCAGGAACCACAGACAGTATAAATAAAAACAATCAATTTGCGATCAGCATTCATCGTTGCGCTAACACTTTTTTCCGTCTCGCCTCCGCCGCCGCCGTCTGAAGTGTAAGTTGTGCGATAAGGAACTTCTTTCCAATAAATCCTAACTATACATACGTATATATCTTTATTGTTTTTTTAAAACACATTTATGACAACTTACTTCCTTTAGAATTCCACCCAGCTGCGAAGTGTAATCGAACTTAAACTTGGGTAATTTAACGTCTACGTAGTGCTCCCGAAGATTGTTCATCTCTGATCGCAGGAAGTTTATATTCGCCAGCACGCGAGACAAACCCGACAAGGCATTCGGGACTATTATATACATCGAGAATTTGTTACCCTGAAAAGATTTAAGACATATAAATTTCCACCAACCACAGGTCCTTTCAACCGACCGTCACTATTTCTCCAGAATAGTACGTGAAGCAGTTGAAATAAAAAAGCATACAAATTTCAACCGAGAAGATGGGTACCGCTTGTCAACATCTTGGAATCCCGTCATCAGCAAATGCTATCGTCAGCGAGTACACCCTCGACATCATTCAGGGGACGTCGTACCAATAAAAATAGTGAAGACCAAGTGCGGGTAGTTGCTGAAACTCCCACTTCACGGAGGCGTCGCTGAGCTCTCATCAGTCCACTCGTGACCACGATCGGTGCAATTCGATCGAAACATCGGGTAACCAAGAGGTATTGTACCTTTTAAATACTATCGCGATTAAGTCCCGAATTACAAACCTAATATTGAACATTCTACTTTAAAATTTACTGTGTCAGCTTTAAAAGATCATTAATTAGTTTATCACTGAAAATAAATATTAAGATACGCCAAGATTAACCCCGATGAGTCGCTTGGAAACGTGGATAATTATGGAGGCTTAGCCCGTCCTTTCTCAACAAAGAGTCGGCAACTTGGTTTAGCTTCCACTCTTACGAGATGAAACATCGACACATCTTTGGCCAGAAAATTGGGCATTCGGGCTTCTACTGAAAAGCATACTCGTTATTAAAGGAGTTCGGTATTACTTCCTCATTTATCAATTTCGCTTATGATTTCTTGACTGTTGTCTTTGTTGGGGTTGATACACCGATTGTTACTGGTAGGTTTCCCTTCTCAATACTTAACTATGGCATTGTTTATTTTTTTTAAATCTCGATATGCGCAAAAATATCTTACCAAATAAGTCATCCTTAAAATCTTTGCGTCTAATTTAGCTGACTCGGTATAATAGAACTTTTCGTTGACGTTCATGAAAGGTATTTCCTTTATTGCCTTTGGAGAGACGTAGAACTGATCGACTTTAGTTGCGTTGGGTGCAAACTGGTGGCGCCAGCTGCCCTTAAAGTAGAGTGCGTTAAGAACCATCACTGCGACGCTGGCGACGTCATCTGAGGGTTAAATGTAAAACAATTAATTTCTCAATATCTTAGCGTAACAACTTTTTTTAAATTCACGACCCCACGACGCATATTGGAAAAATGTCATGATCATGACTAGTGCAATGCGAACGAAGCGTAGAATATTCCTAAAGATATCGCAACTTTTAATAATTTCCACGATTAAGTCCCCATTTACACATTTAATAACTATTTAATTTACTATCTTAGCCGATATTTCCGAGATTGATGCATACTTGAAAATCGTATATTCCAGTCATAATAAAACAAACGGGAAATTTGCTATTTACAACTGATGAAAGGGTGGTTGAAACCTTTCATCGGTTCGGAAGTATGATATTCCAGTCGTGTGATGACTATTGTAGTACTATCTGGAACTAATTGGTATTCCCAATGTGACACAGGAATCGCGCTGCGGTTACTTTTATAATAGCTATTTATACTGTCATAAATTTGTGTATAAGTGTCCTGTGTATTGTAGTCATACAACAGGTATTGTGACTCATCAAAGTTTCGACAAAACACGCACTATTCATTCTATTGGTGCCTTTGTAGGTAAATTATGTTTACTGCTACTTTGTGTGGTAAACTTTGTGACTAATGCGACAATGTAAATTATGTGTCAAAAGGCCCCGAAAAAAGTATGTTTAATACATACGTTTAACTTAAAAACGGTACTTTTAGTATCGAGATATTATAATAACTCAGTGACTTTTAGATCAATCGATTGAGTTGAGGGCTTTCGACACATATTTTCCCATATTATCGGATAATACGTTTTGCGTCCTGTAAAATAGCTTTAAAAAGAATGTAATTTGAATCCTAACTAGGAATTAATTTGCATTGACAGGCCTTATTACGAGCGTAAATTGTGTTTTATTTAGTATTTTATAGACTCAAGTCATGCATATTTTTTAAATTTCGGTTTGACAAAGCATCTACACTTGTCCTAATCAAATTTACAGATCACAACCTATCTTTATGTTAGTTGTTTCTTAGTATTATGTTTTGTAGTAATATTTTTTTTAGTTTTTACATAAACGCGGGTCCAGATAATCTACCTAAATATTGCAAAAAATAAAAAGTTTGTCAAAACTGATGCGGTTTCACCGGGCAGTGGCGCACACCCAGTTTCTAATAAAAATATAGGACGTACCCACTTGGGTATTTTGTAATTTGTTTTTGTTCTAGGTATGTAGGTACATGCCTCATAAGTTGTTACAAAATTTACTAGCATTTTTATTAAAGATTTCTTATACACATGCATGCATAGCTTTATAAAGTTTTTTAAGGGTCGCAACGAATTACAAGCGTTCATAGGCTACGGTAACCGCTTACCATCAGGTGGGCCGTATGCTTGCTTGCCACCAATGTAGTACTTAAAAAAATTATAATACAATATAAAGGCAATTTGGGCTTTATGAAGTTCAGACTTTATTAACACATAAAACGAACATTATTGTTAGCTTATAATCTTATGTACAAACGTATCATTAATAAAATGCAACACGTTACTCTAACTTTATAGACGTACCTTTACAATTTGATATTAAAATTTAAATGAGAAAAAACAGCATGAGATTTAAGTCAGATCCTTACTAATATAATATTATAAATGCAAAAGTAAATCTGTCTGTCTGTCGCCCTTTCGCGCCAAAACTACTGAACCGATTTAAATGAAATTTGGTACACAGATAGTCTAGAGCCTGAGAAAGGAAACAGGCTTTTTAATGTGAAAAAAGTGGTGTCAGGGGGTAATGTGAAAGGTGAGTATGAACAATTGTATGGAAGTATCGTCATATTTAGAGCGTAAAATTTATTTTTTAGGCTGTTGATTCGATATAAATACACTATTCCACGCGGCCGAAGTTGCGGGTACAGCTAGTAAAGAATATTAACCAACAAAAAAGTTTAGTTTGTTGTTAAACACTCGTGTCACGTCTCTACAGTCTCAAGTTAATTCATTTGCAATGCTGAATATAAACATTCTAACAATAAATACAAATTGTATTTTCGATGTAATTCTTCACAGAAGAAAAACTAAATGAAATCCAACACAAACAACATTACATCACTATAACGGTGATTGGTCTAAAATTTACGGAGAAAATGTAATGAAAAATCCGGATGAGAGCAGCATGTTGCTACAAGCTTTTTATGAATGTGCCCTTATGGAACCCAGTGATACGCTATAATCGGTTATCGCTTATATTAAGTATAAACATTTGCACTTAAATTAGTATGACGTTTTAATGTTTATGTAAATAACCAAGTCAACGATGTTATAAATAATAACATTCTTAAAGCGATCGTTTAGTTCCATTTGTCATGACTAACGGCCTATACTAATAGCATATTTTTATCATTTTAGGGTTCCATACCCAAAGGATGCACACACTACTCATGGAACCCTATTACTAAGCTTCCGCTTTCGTCTGTCTTTCAGCGGGCTGTATCCCATGTACAGTAATAGGCAGTTGATTTTTTATTTACAGAGCATCTATTTCTGTTGCCGCTAAAACAACGAATAATAAAAATTAAAATAAATTAAAAATTAAAGAGGGCTCCCATATAAAAAACGTGATTTTTTCGACGTCCGTCTGTTTGGCAGCGGGCTGCTAATAAGTAGACAGTTGAAAATTTCACTGAGTGTGTATTTCTATTGCCGCCATAACAACAAATACTTAAAATAAAATTAAGTAATAAAGGGGGTCCCATACAAGAAACGTGATTTTTTCGGCGGCCGAGCTATATCTTCTCATGTACCATAATAGGTAAACAGTTGAAATTTTAACAATGTGTATTTCTATTGGTAATATAAAAAAAATGATAAAAAATTACAAGAACCGTTTTCGCTTCATTTTTTTTTATCACGTTGAACCATAATAAAACTACGCTATAAGCAATTCTTTCTACAATTGCAGAACCTTAAAGCTTAAAACCCTTACCTTCACTAACTAAATTCGAGATCTTGCCCTGTGTGACATTCGAGACCCATGAGTTAATTTGCTTGGCAGCTTCAGGAGGGTTCTGGAAGTCGACTGTCTTCAGCTCGGTCTTATAGAACTCCTCCGCAATGGCTGCGAACATTTGTTTTGGTCGAACACTGCTGCCAATATAAACCCTGCTGCCTAGGTTTAAAATATATTGAGATGATTTTTTCTGAAAAATGCAAGATTATATATTGATATCATTTGTAGCTAAACTTATTATATCATACTCTTTAGTAGTAGCGCTTAAACGTATGTTGTTTTCTATATTATCAATAGCTTAAATATATTTTTATGACCTACTTTACTTTACTTTAACACCACTCCAGGGCCAGGCCCTTAAATATTTCGTAGTGGTTTAACAAGTCACCTCGCAGATTCACGATAAGTTGTCCCGAGTCTGGGTTAATGTATATTTGTAAAGCCCTCCCTTCTAAAATATTCAATTACTAATTATTAAATTACTGTAGAGTTCTGATTTGATTGTAGAACTCTGACTGGAAAAATACTTTCCAATTCCAATTTCGGACTAAAAACTTTCACGAGTGGTTTTCATATTTATTAAAGATATACTGGTTTACGCATGCGTGTATTTCGGGAATGCCCGACTTGCTTCGGACGGGGTCCTTTATCAAGGAGTGAAGCATCCTGTCAGAAACTAGACGGACATCCCCCGAATATACACGTGAGTAAAATTTAAGAGTCTCTGGTCTCTCGTTTTAAATTTAAATATAAGGTTGTATCAGTTACAACTACTTTAAACATTCTACAGATACATGAATGTTTCCTAAATCTATTTTTTTAAGAGTACAAAGGGATAGGAAATGACGGCAATGGCATTCATAAATGCATTTAAAAAAATTATAAAAATTAGTTTATTACCAATGTTGTATGTTTTACTGTGGCCCCACACTAGGCAAGCCTGTCTTGTGGATGCCAGATGCGATATGACTTCAGAACCGGTTAGGGCGTAACCTTTGCTCTTTTCAAAGTGAACAAAGACGACACAAAAATCATAGAGTGGTGTTGATTAATCTTTCGAATGCTCTTCCGTTAATACTAAATGTACCGTTAACCACGGTATACTACTGCCTATTTTTTGTGATCTCTGCTGATGCACTGTATACTGCCTTATTATTGGGCGTAAACGGTCAGTATGCAGTACTTCAGACTGATCTGCTGATCTTGACTCTGATGTCCTAAGGGCCTACTTCATTTCTCATGTGCCTGTCTGGGCATTGGGACTAGGTAGCCAAGAATGTTACTTTCTAACATAGAAAATTTATTTTCTAAGAAGGAAAACAATATCTTGAAAGTAATGAAAGAGCAGTAACAAATATTGAACTTTTATTTATTTTTAACGCAGTTCTTTGAAATTTGCTGACTCAATGGATAAGTCTAGTTTACAGAAATTGTATTACAGAATTATTAAACCGACCCGTTTGGAAAACCATATGACGTCAATGGTAGCACCAATATTTTCGCTTATATCCTTATTTTGTTATTATAAAAAGCAATAATTATAACCATACAAGGTTTACGTAAGACAATCACGAAAAGTCACACGTTGATGATAATTGTGAGTGATGTTCAATTGAGTTACAGACACGTTAACTCTGCAATGGTTATCTGCGTAAATGAAGTAAAAGCAACGAGTGTCGGTCATTATCATAGTTTTTGTTTATATGAAAGATAAGAAGCGTTTGTGTGACATTAAGAGGAACTTTCCCGATCAGCTCTAATTTGATTCGAAATCAGCTATGCTGTGCCTGTTTCTACATTAAAATAAAAAATATATAAAAAAACAAAACTCACCTTCAATGATTCTATGATGCTGGTAAACTTCTGTCTAACTAAACTTTGGTCTGAACTGAAACCCAATACAGACAATAATTCATTCTTAGTGACGCCTGTAGCCGCTTCTGTGAGAATAGCAAGCGCCAACTTCAAACCCAAAGGAGACAGGAGGAAGTTCTCTTCTGATGATGAGGCTACACGCTGAAGAAGTCAATGTAAGTTATTTTAGAATGATGAATATTGATATTTTATTTATTTTAGAATGATGAATATTGAACTTTTCTTTTATGGAATAAGGGGCAAACGAGCAGACGGGTCGCCTGGTATGTGACCGGGAATGGTAAGTGACTACCGCCACCTATGGGCATCTGCTACTCAAGATTCACAAGTGCGTTACCGGTCTTTGAGATGGGAGTACGCTCTTTTCTTGAAGGTTTGTAAACAATTTTTTTTAACATTGAAAAGGTTTGATTCTTTTATGGCCAGCCGCCTTCCTGACGCCAACCCTCCTTGGGAATGTAGGTAGTTATTTTCAGACAGGACAAAGGAAGAAGGTAAAGTGGGGTAAGGAAAACAAAAGCTAGTTGTCTGCAAATGTATTGCCTATTATTCTGTTGATATTCAAACTATTTAATGCAAGCTTTACCCCGCGGCTTAATGCCAATTGCCTTAGAGAAGCCAATGTAAAATTTAGAAATAAATTAGAATTTCATGATAATCAAACTCACTTTCGCATTTATAATATTACTTAGGATTTCAATTTAATTCGGAGACATTTTACATCAACCAAGTTATGGTATAAGCATATCAAAATAATTACACTTGGTGATAAAATATTATTAATTAGATAGGTAAGGAAGGAAAAGAGATGTACCAGTGCCAGTTTTGCCCACAAAAGTTGCTCCCGGCACCGTAGAGCATGAAACGATTTCTGTGAGCCTAATGGCGACGGGTAAATTACCTTAGTTAACGTCCAATCGAATCCATCATAATCAATTGCAAGATTGTTGTAATCATCTAGTCCATAGTATTCTTCATCCGTGTAGGTTTCGTTATCAGGTACAGGCGTGACTACAGCTACTGGCTGGAAGTTGCTCAGTGCAGCTTGAGACTCGCTCGCTTGTGGAACATAGCCAAAGACATCATGAAGGACTTGGTCATCGATCGGCAACTTTGAACAGGAACATAATGACAGGGATGCTGAAATAGAAACATATATTCAAACGAAAATGCAAAGTATACATCAAAACAAGGCATCGAGGCGGGTGCTTGTTGGTATCAATCAGGACCCCGTGGTTTTAACTGTGGACATTGATAGTGACTTAGTCATTTTCTTGTTCTTGTCCTACCGGCCTCTGAAACCACAGGACATATTGGACATAGGGGTATGCGACCCTAGCCTCTGCGAGCTACAGTCCCGTTCCTCACCGAAGACCTAGGTAGAGTCTGCGTAACTTCATCCCCCTACCTATTTTCCCTATCCCAATAAACGTTGTTCCTTGTTTCCATACTCCCAATGAGGGTTGGCGTCAGGCAGGCGTCTGATCATTAAAAGAATCAGCCCAAACCTTGTACAGTATGAATAAAATTGGGACAAGGGTAGTTAGATGATTAGAACTTCGTATAAACGATGTGACCGTGTAAGAGAAATAAGAGACCTAACAAGATGCTCTTTCTTTTAAGAGAACTAGAAAACATAAACGCACTATGTTCTCCTATCTAAGTATCGAGTCAGGATCTGAGCAGCTGTTTACACAGATTTTCTTCCTCACACCACGAATAATTATCTGCCGTAAGTAATCATATGTCACCAACGATTTGGGCTACGTGTTGGCTGAACGTTAGTCTGTATCACATGAGATGAATTGATAGACGGAGAAATTATCCTAGTACCTTTTGGGACTTTCTATTGTGGTTTTCTTCCCCACAGCCCTGAGCAGCTTTCCTCTAGATTTGTTGCGAACCTGATTTACGAATTTAAGCGCAGGGAGATTTGTGATAGACCATGTATATCGCCCCAAAAAAATCTGGGGACGGTGAACATATCCGGTTTATCAGATGAACATCGTATCTATATCCGCTTCTGACGAAAAGTTTTCGCACGCCTAGCAGATAGAATATGACGAACAAAAAATTACACCATTGTTATTATATATTGTCCAACCCTGTACTCATATTCATGCAAATAAATTATTATTATTATTATATAATTATGTATTTACATATTTAATATAATAATAAAAATTCAATTAACGCGATCACGAAATAGGTTTTACATACATCTGAATAGCCTGACGAAAAAAAAAAATAATTGTATGTATAGTTACGAAGTGTAAAGGAATAATGGGAATGAACTAATGATAACAGTCTGTTTCATGTACATACATACAAAATAGTACAATTATATCTAATCTACTGTAATTTGTTTACTTCTAATATCCATGAATATTACTGACTAACAATTTTCATTTGTAAACGTACTTTCATTGTAAACGTCACTTACGTGCAATCACAAAATTATTAATATTTTAAGTTTCTATAAGTTACTTAGTAGTATCTAATATTTCAGCAAATTAACTATATATAAGGAATTTATTTTCTAGCCATGAAACAAATCCGTGACCCTTGTCATAAATTAGAGTTTCCGACGGGGAAAACCTTTAAATTTTCCGACAGGTGGCATTCATAGTAGAATTACGTCAATCGATCAATCGCGTCATGAATCAGACTATACCGAAAGTGCTTTCCGACCAGGTGATTACAGTTTTGTGAAAAGATAATTATGTACAACATAGACTTGGATGAAACTTGAAAACAAATCATTATACCATAGCCTGGAAATCACAGCCTTGAACGAAACTTGTCTGTAGTGAAAGAAAATTATTATAATACTCTAATTTAGGAATCTAGAGTGCGATATAACAGAGGTCCATATATATTGCGTAAGTTCTTCCCTGCATGGTTTTAGTAGGTTCAATTACGGTATGATTACTTCCCTGTACCCTTGATGAAGTATTGTAGCACTCGCTTGGCTGTGAGAATTGTACCAGAGGAAGGCGGTGTGTTGACAGGGAAGTTAAAATCATACAAAGATAGCTGTAATTAATTATTATTACATTCATTTTCTAGCTACTACAATAACTTTATCGTACATTTATCACTTCATAGTAGGGGCGTAACTGCTCTCTCTGACATCCAAGACGAGAGTCCCCTTCTCTTGTTTTTATTCTATTCGTTACAAACTTATTATTTAACACACATATGACAGACAATATATTACAAGCCAGCATCATATGTGCTCAAAGTTGGTTTGAACACCACATCATGCTCATGATTGCAACCGATTACTACAAGTCGTAACATCTGATAACGGGGTCCATTTTTATTCAAAATGGTTTTTTTATTTCAGGCGTGGAAAAATATATAATTGTAATCTTTTTATTACCTTATCTACAAACATGATCCATTACAATTAAAATAATAAACATTCGGAGTGGAAATGGATCGCGTTATCAGAGGCTATGACTTATTGTAAGTATGTCCACTAAGTCCATGAACCCTATTTGGAAAGATTTATTTAGTATGCCCACAACTGCTAGGTAATCACTGTAATGTAACAGAATATTTCAAAACTATTCGCCGTGACAAGAACTGTAGGTAATAATAATAATAATTTATTAAAAAATTGAAGCAGTTACATGGTATATAAATTTAGTGTTACAGTATAATATTGCTAATTGATTTATTGTTGCCATTTCTATATTCTAACACGACTAAGGCTACAAACAAGCATACACTTTCAACTGCATTTTAAGGTCAACGTTGATAACTGTACTTGTATGAACTGTGTCACAGTCGCCAGCGTCTTCCACCGAGAAGAATCCATACACATAGATATATGATTTATTATTTTTAAGTTACGCAGACAAAACTACATATTAACAGGGAATATATAGAAAGCATTTTTATATAACTGAGTGGACAAACAAGTAGAGTGTCCGCCAATTTTTTTTTAATGGTGTTGTGGTGAAGCATTGCTTTTGGACATTCCCAACACTGGTCGTTTTGCTAGTCCATTCTATATACATATCTTACCTTTTTATAACTCCCAAATGGAAATTAAAAAAAAAATATAATTGTGACTCATCTGTCACACAATTATTATACACATAACATGTAATGTATATAAAATATATGTATACGATTCGGTTCGCGGATCTTTCATTTCTTTTATCTACTTATGCACAAATAGTTATATGTACCAAAATATTTACTAATTATTTTTGATGGAAGTACACTGATGTTAAGTACATCGAATACGTTAGGAATTTTTTTTTCTGCTTTATTTAGGCATCGTAATTACCTATCACCTCTCGCCACTGTCAAAAAGAAGCTACTATAGGTTCTTTTTTAACCCCTGATGCTAAAAAGTGGTGGTGTCATAAGCTCAACGTGAATTTATGTGTCTGTCTGTGACATTACATTACAAAAACTAAATCTAAATCCGGTTTATCTGTTTACAAGTAGCTCGTAAACGGATAAACCGGAATTAGATTTAGTTCTTTTTTGTTTAAAAGGTAACTTAAGCGAGAGTATTCTTATCTAGAATCAAGGAACTTTGTTCAACCGTTTGAAAATCATCAGCCCTTTTCTAATCCTTGAGGGAATGTAAGTCTGGTCTGTGGTAACCTTGATCTGACTCTGCAGCATCATCTACAGTCAGCAGATTCCCAACTCCTCGCCAACTTATAGCAGAGAATATTTAGAGAAATATTTGTACAGAGAAGACGGATTTTTTTCCTTTTCTGAAAATTCTTTTTAAGTATATTTTTAAATTTTAACAACTTTACTTGTAGCCCCTGACACAGTCATTTCAACATTCTCAATTCTGCCAAACGTGGTTTCTTCCCCGCAGTGTGTGTCATTCATTATATGTGTACACGCTAATGTTTAAAATGTTTTGTACTACATAATATATAATAGTAGACAGATTTGATATATGCAAAAAATAATAATTGTTCTGTGGTTTACATACCATTTTTTTTGTTACTACTTTTATTATTTATTTATACTTTTTGTTCGCGCCGCTATCAAACACTCTATGAGCAATAACAAACCGCATTCATAAACGCCTCACACGCACAGCACACATACATATCATTCGCATCACATACGTCACTTAACATTCGCCAATCACACACATTCAAGAGATACGAACTACAACGGTCACCTAAAAAACTTGTAAATGCTAGAATACTCTATAATTAAACCCATAACTACCAAAAACGTATTTTTCTGTGTTCGATCACGAACACTTTTTATTTGGAAACAATTTGTGAGAGTCACTGTCCTTATCTGACACAAACCTTCGTTTTGCTCACACCGAAACCCTAGCAGTTCATCTTTGCTTATAAGCATGGGCGCGATATAAAACGGGGAACCAAATGAGAGTGCTAACGATATTTCTTAACTGTGTAATTTGTAGTGTGTTGCTTTTTAGTAAGTAATTTTTTATTATATTTACTAACACATAGTATGTATATTTGGATTAAGGTATTACCTATGGGGCCTATGCAGCCTGAAGTAAATGATTTACTATTTATAAATATGTATTTAGAAATATATAAGTATGTTTATCAGCAGTCTGGTTGCCATAGTACAGACTCTGCCTAATTTGGGATCAGAATGCTGTGTGTGAGAAGTGTCAAATTATTTTTATCAATTTTTAAGTCAGCCACAAGATGGTCACAGCAAAACAATACCAGATCTGGAAGACATGATGAAACTTAATATTAATATATACGGTAACTATGTCCCTCAAATGAAGAAAACCACCACCAAGAGAAGAGGAGTCGACAATTCTTTTGATTTTAGATAAGATAAGATATTTATTCGCCAAGAATATGGTACATTAGGTGATAACATTAAAAAGCAGCCCGATATATTCGCCTTTAATAGGCATGCGAAATTTTACTTAACACTATTAGGTTTTACAATTAAAAAAATCATTTAAGGTGTAAGAGCACTTTTCTAGGAGACAAAACTTTAGTTTTGATTTAAAACGTTGTTATGGTAATTCTCTTATTACCTGAGGATTATAAAGAATTTAAACAATATAAATAATTTACTGTTTATATCGTTAAACTTACTAAAGTTTTACAATAATCGTACGAAGTATCTGAACACACGTGAGCCCAATCGAACTTTTGATAACCCCGCACATTAGTAATACTAGTGTACATGACAAGCTACTTCATATTTCTATTCGTTGAGATATCACTAGACTTACGAGTAGCTAATGTACTCTAATTTCAGCTTAATAGGCCAGTGCAGGTAGCTATAAAATAAGCAAAACCAGGAACAAATTAATAACAGCATGAAAACTGTTCGAATGTGAAGAAAATATAGCGAAACCAACAGGAAAAATAAATTACAGTCGATCCGAGTTGCGAGGCTTAAATGGAATCAAATTTAATAGATGGAACATGGTTTTTCACGATTTCCAGCGAAACTAATCCTCGCATAATGAGGCATTTCTTTTTGTATACCATCTAAAAGTAAACATTTCAAAGAAAAAGCTTTTGTACATGACAGTTCAAAATGTATACTTGAATCCTTGAGCTTTATGTAGCTCTTTTTACATAATTTTTAACTTTATAGCACACCAGCTTCACCCCGCGGTTTCACCCGCGTAAGTCCCGGTACCGTGTATATCGGGTTACAAAGTAGCCTATGTGTTAATCCAGGTCTCTAGCTATCTACATACCAAGTTTCATCGCAATCGGTTCAATAGTTTTTGCGTGAAAGAGTAACAAACATCCATATATCCGCACAAACTTTCACGTTTATAATATTAGTAGGATGTTGTTTAAATTAATAAGTTGTCTATAATGGTAGCTTTCTGCAATTTTATATATAAACTTTAAGTATTCACAAATTCTAAAATTTCACATTCCTGTGTTCGTTTGCTTAAAAAGCGTACAAAGAATTCTCAATTATTAATATATAGATATAAGGTAAGCGGATAAAAATCCCATTAACATTTGAAAATGTATAAGATAAACAAACTTCAAACAGGTTTTTATTGACTAGCTTAATTGATCTTCTAATAATGTATAATAAAACCGTGATTGCCTCTATACTACAATATTATGATTTCAAGAAGACATGGAACGTAAACATTTGTATAAATAGATTTAATGAATAAGTTTGATGGTGACTCTTCTTATTACGGAACTGTATTTCGAAGATTAATATAAGTAAAAGAACTACTATAGCTTATTTCATCTGTATTTTAAAAATCCCCGTTTTTATGTCACATGGAAAGGCAATGGCCAACCCATCTCATTGCCGTACAACGCGTGTGTATATTTAGACTGTCCTTAAAACTGCAATCCTTATTTATGAAGTCCCATAACGGTCGAGCCTCTTATAACCAGTGATGTAAAAAGATCTACTATCCGGAAGATAATACGAGTTTTAGCCTTAGTTAAATTGTTCCAAATAATTTAAAAAATAAAAAACTATATCTTTAAAAAAACTTGCGATAATGAAGTTCATTACAAGTAAACAATTCTATTTAGGTGTGTGTTTCGGGGGCCAACTAGTTTTGATCACGTCAGAAAGTCTTTACCAAGAAGTGACCTGTGGCTAGGGCTGCCATCCGTCCGTGTTTCCGCGGATTTGTCTTAGTTTAGAGGGCGTCCAGGGGCAACTTATAATTATTAGATGAACAAGCTGTTTAATTTAATAAAAAAATGGAATCGGCGTTTTTTTTTAAGGTGACCAATCGCATTGACGAAGCCAAAGAAATAAATAAATCTAATATATTGTTAGTAGTAGTCAAACCAGAAAAAAACGTGTTTTTAAATTCGTTCTGGTACCTGTTTGAACACTGCGCCATAATGATTAGCAAAGCTTTTGATCTACGAATCTTGACGTCAGGTAAATTTTGAATACTTTGAATTCCGAGGAATTGGTATCAAGGACAGATATTTGGTCTATTGACTTGACGGGGAACTTCTTAGCATGAATGTACGTCAGAAACAAGACACAGAAGAAGCTTTTTCGAGAAAACAGATGACTTGAATTATAATATAATTTTGTGTGTTCAGAATAAGGTAGCATCATGTGCGTTGTTATTACAAATACGTAAACAATCACGGGTACTTTTGCGAAGTGCGGTTTTGAGATGTATTTATTTTGATGCTCATTCTTTTGAATGATTGAAATTTTATATTTTCATCTCCTACTCGTCTTCCGAACTATCAATCCAGTAAAAAAATTGTCCATAAAATTTAGAGATGCATCGGATATACGGCCACCATCCGGTATCCAGCCTATTTAATCTATTATTTACTAATTAGCCGGATACCGGATAGTGAGCAAGTATCCAGACGCATACCGGATAATAAATCTAGGTACTTTATTTAAATCACGCTACCAATATAATCGCCATATTTTAGTTTACAACAAATTTAATACTTATACTACATATAAAACGTTTACTACACTATCGCCAAATTATGGTATATGAATACCATCCTCCGCGCCTTTTCCCAACTAAGTAGGTTGGTTTTACGTGAAGCGACTGCCATTAGACCTCCACAACCCAAGTACTAGGCGATATCGAAGTTCTGTACTTAGACCATGTTATCGGACTTTTTAAGGCTCCAAGCTTTTAGGATTCAAATGCATTGAGAGATGTTGTTTTTTTTCACATTATGGAAGTTAATTATGTATTGAGTGTATTATTGAGAGAATAAAAGAAGTACAAATAATAAATTAATATTAATCGTTTAATTTTCAGTCTACTATAAATAAAAACTATATATATCTACTCTCATATGACATACATTCCTCTCATCAAACCATTTATAGCCCTTCTTCACTATATTGCCGATCTGGACAGTATATGTCATTCGCGGCCTACCCGCACCGACTCAGCCACTCACAGGAGCCACTACCAAAAGAAACCGTAGTATTACGTATTCGGCTGAATGGTACCTGGATATTCGGCATTTTGCTGAACACATATAAATTTCTACAGAATCGTCTTTCAGGATCAACAATCCTAACGCAGTTTGTCCAAATAATATTATGTGAATTAGTTACCTAGACTTAAGGAGTTCAAAAAACTTTCTAATTCAGCCTACAACAAGGCCCTCATGCGCGGCGAGATATAATCCTTAGTTCTTTACTCAATTTCATCTTTTTCTACTTTTTAAGGAAGCATCGTGACATTACTTTCGACATCCGATGTCTGGCCAGATATCCGGTGGCCGGATATCCGGTATCCGGTCAAACATCTATCCGTTTCATCTTCAAAAATTATGTTAATGCTTTAGATTCCTCATGTTCTAGTAACTACAATAACTGTTGAATACCACACACAGATTACAACCGATTGTACCAACCTCCTTAGAACTATGTAATTTTAACGATAAAGCCCAACAAATACCTATACAATATAGTTATTTGTGTTATCTACTTAATACATAATAAATAGTAAGAAACAGTGACCAAGTAGTCGGTATTATTGGTTTTTGAGCTAGAGGAGTTCCTGATTAAAATAAATAGATCTCATAAATGTTATCATATGTCAAGGTCAAACTCAAATTTAGACTTGTTATACTATAATTAGAAAATATGAGTGAACAACAAAAGCGACATTAACTTTGGAGGGTAAACAACACCGTCAAAGACAAAGTCTCAGAAATATGTAAACACAAACTAGAATTCTGTTCATGTACACATGGTACGCAAATTTTCAAGAAATCTCTACAACCTATAGACAATTCAAACAAACTTACCGACAAAAAACACTATGATTCTCGAAGTCATTGTGGCGCGATTCTATAAGGAAAACCACAAAATGAAAAAAACAATACTAAATTTCAAGGTAAGAAGATCCGGATTTTATATTCTCAACATTTGGCTAATATGGCTTGAATTGCACTGGCACTTTTTACTTCATGTTCAAACGATGCGTGTTCACAGCGGTGCGCGCAAAACGCGACTAACATTGACCATATTGTTTGCAGGAAGGTTTTATTTATGACTGACACCGCACAACCGGTTTATCAACGTGCTCTGTCGCGGGTACATAAGGTCCACTGTATTTTTATCTCAAACATTTATTTCAAGTGAGTAATTTAAACGGCGTCCACACGGCACAATTTCATGCATAATTTGACAAGATTTTCAATTGAATCGTATCGTGTGAATACATACCGTCCAATTCGAGGTCATTTGGTCGAGATCAGGACGGCTTGATTTGATCATGTCACATCAAATCGGGTGAAATCGGTTCGTGTGGACGCTAATCGGTCAATTTTATCATGTTAGTCTGCTTGCAGGCGGCATATTGAGTGGATGTGTTCCTATTCTTTTTTTACACTGGTCTGTTATTAACGTGTTTTATCAGTGCGGTAGTTATATTTATAATATAATTCTTAAAAAAAAACTTCATACAAACATCCGCCTAGCACAGAAAATAAAATTGTGTACCTACGTGTAGACGATTTCACGAAAT
The DNA here is from genome assembly GCA_963859945.1 of Euplagia quadripunctaria. Lineage (NCBI taxonomy): Eukaryota > Metazoa > Arthropoda > Insecta > Lepidoptera > Erebidae > Euplagia > Euplagia quadripunctaria. The sequence continues at coordinate 11,254,549 of OY982580.1, forward strand.
CTGTTCGTATTTAATCGTGATTAACTCTTGAAGTGAATAAAATGCTATGTTGAGAAATACTTTCAGATTTATTGCAGTACTTATAATTTACACTTGAACAAGTAGTGGTCGCTAGAGATATCAGAGGTAAAAAAGAAGGAAGTGAGTTACAGCTGTCACTTTTACAATAATTGTCTATTGACATTGACCTTAATATTTTTGTTTTAATTATTCATGGACTTGAACAAATCGCAAATCTGATCAGTGATAAAATTGTTTCATGTGTAATCCGTACATATTTATAATGTAGAATCACGCTACACCATTTACCTCAACGGTGAGGACTATGTCATTTCATTACCAATGGCAGGTGAACCATTTATGAGTCATAGACCAGTATCATCAAAATTCGGCTTCTATCTAGAAGAATATTTATACCAAGGTTCAAGTATGATTCTTAAATTTTGATGTTTCTGGTTTAACTACAATCAACACCAATAACAACAGGAAAACACTAGACTAAAAATGTATTTAAAGATTTTTTTTATCCCACTGGGCTACCGGTGATTGATTCTATGTTCTACTCTGAACAATATTAAACAATATGACAAGTTTGAGTTAAATAACCCACCACTCACCCTTGGTTCGTAAACCCAGTCGGGGACAAATGGCAACTGTCAAGAATAAACCTCAACGAATATTGCCATAGACAGGTAAGCCTAACCGAAGCTCCTAAATAGCAATAAACCACTTTGCTGCCGAAGCGTTAGTGAGGGTGCTTCTGGTAGAAGCGAAACCTATGACGAAGCATCACTGCATGTCGGCGGCTTTGGAATACCGTGGGCTTGTTTAAAAACTACATTGCAAAAAAACAAAAATTCTAATACCTAACGTAAATTCTTGACATGCGGCACACGAGTGAGTTATTTTTGAATTAATTTAATTCTAATCCAAAAATCATCCCATTTCGTCAATCCAATTGGTCCAATCAAGACAATTGGTGAAACGTATTTAAAAAAGTTGGTTATAAAAAACAAAGGTAAAATGCTTATGCTCTTGTAGACAAGGTATATAACTTGTTGAACCACTGTAAGTAATCATTGTTTTATTTACTATTTAAAAAAATGATACTACAGTTCAATAAATTATATACGCAGCGACGGCCCTGGGGAAGAACGAGAAGAGCAGTTGCACTAGGCGCGAAGGGTAAGGCTGAAAATGGGCACCAAAAACCCAAACGTGGAAAATAATTTCTAGATAAAAATGTTGATCGCGCCTTTTAAAAAGCGCAGCAGGCCTTTTATTAGTTATTACAATATCTATATATGTAACAGATTTAATTTATGACTGTTTGACAATAACACCAAAAACTAATTTCATATACATAAAACAGTTGGAATTTTATTAGTATTAAATAATAGAAGCACGACTGTAATATTAGAGATATTTAATTTAAATTCAATAAGAGATGATACTTGAAAATTTGGTAGGTAATTACTATAACAAAACCGAAATAGTCAACCAAAGGGCGCTGAAAAACAATTTTACTCTACCCTAATCAAGGGCCAGGGTTGGATCCGAATATACGAGTAGTTTAAGAAATAAAAATTACGTAATCAAAATACCGTTATAGCCATAATAGTATCGACCAAGCAATATGACAAGTTTACTCGGTTATTTAAAGCGGAATGAACAAAAACACACTTTTTTAATCGCTAGAGCTTAGAGACGGGGTATCGGTCTGACTGGTGACGTACGTGTCTGGGGAATATCCTAGGAAATATCTAGGGAAGTTCCCGAGTTCGGAAGAGTGGTAGTTTTTTTTAATTTCTCACATCAGTGTTGGCAACGACTGAATACAGTAATAATCCCACTAATATTATAAAAGTGAAAGTTTATATGGATGAATATATGGATGGATGGACGGATGGATGTTTGTTACTCTTTCACGCAAAAACTTGAACTTACGATGAAACTTGGTATGTAGATAGCTGGAGACCTGGATTAACATATAGGCTTCTTTTTATCCCGATATTCCTACAAGATCAGGGCTTACGCGGGTGAAACCGCGGGGCGCTGCTAGTTTAAAAATATGTACGAGATCGTTATGGAAAATGATTATACCATTCATAAATTCATTAAAGTTTTAGTTTATTTTTTAGAAGTTCATTTTAAGTGTCTCATCATAAAGACGTTTTTAATAACAATTTAACACTGGAAATTTGTGTCCATCGATTCCAAAACTAGTGGGAAACTGGCTTTAATGACAAAAAAAATCTTAATAAAACTAAATACTTTTATTAATAGAATAGAATATGAATAATGCTTAAATGAAGTTTACGAACGCTTCCTCCTTTTTTGCAGTTGGTTATAAAATAAAAACTTATTTGTACAATAATCGTATAGTTAAGTGGTACTGTAATTAGTAAGCGTTTTATTAAGTGCTTGATCTAAAACATTATCGAAGCACATATTTCATTTCAGTCTGTACCATTTGCCATAAGATTTCCCAAACCCTTATTAACCAAATTATTTAAAATTATACACAGATAACTCAATCAAAAATAAACTTTGTTCCCTTTTTCACTGAGCTAATAACGATGTTTTTACAGCTGACCAAATGCAACATTTGCTATTCAATGCTATAGAAATGCTAAACGTACCTAACATGTGATATGACACTTTTTTTGTGATATGACACTTTTTTTGCCGGGAGGCGATCTTTGAATGTAGAATAAGTAATTTATGATAACTTCAGACTCAAATTTTCTCTTTTTCGCAATGGTAAGTACAATAAGGTTATCTAAGTCATCTTCGGACACATCAGCGTCGTCAAGCCGACTAGAAGACGAAGCAGTCGCCATGGCCGAATACGGTCGGATCATTCACTCACTACAATAAGATTATATTCGAAAATACAAAACGGTATTTATTAAAAAATAGTAATAGTATCTTAGAAGTCCAATGTACATGTATATAGTTGAGCGATGCGGTACACAAAGGTTAGCTAGCTAGACAAATTGCAAGAAACAAGCCTAGGCATCCTGGAGCGCGGTGTATCAAATCGCTTTTAACTCTCCACAAGATGCCCTATGGGTTATGTGCTTTTTATTAATTTAGTATTTATAAAACCAATGAATTGAACCCTTAAAGTGTTCCAAAGCAGCATAATAATGATGACAATGTAACACAAAACTGTTACATTGCTATTCAGCATATAAACTTTGTCTTCAAGGAACTGGGCGGTGCAGCTGCAACATCTACAGTTTCTATGTGCACACATTGTGTTTAAATCCGGGTAGGTTGTGGTTTACGCTTATTTTAGCCTGTCATAATTGATCATAAACGGACATCCATTTAGTTGGCTTCTAATTCTCTAATGCATCAAATGCTTAAGTATGACTCGGTGCTTAGTAAAGTGCATTTACAAACTTATCTGATAGGTGAGTGTTCTTAATCTTTATAAATCTGACAGCGGTCGGTGGACAGCAGTTGCGAATTTAATCTGGAGTTCTGACGTCAATATTACGAGACGGAGATTAATGGGGTAGATATTTAGCTTGGGCAGGTGCATTACACATTTTGTGTCATTTTGTATTCAAATCACATATAAGACACTTTTTTAGTGAGTTATCCTTTAAGGTAATACATGAGTAATAAGTTTATCTACTACCTTAGTCAGAGCACGTGTTTAAATTCGTGTGGCAGGGGACTCGTAACCAGGAATTCGATGTTAATGAGAACACCTCTTTGTTTCACAAGTCACAACGTACCTAATTAGTGCCTTTTCTTCGATGATACGGTATCCCACTAATATTATAATCCCACTAATATTATAAATGTGAAAGTTTGGATGGATGGATGGATGTATGGATGGATGGATGGATGTTTGTTACTCTTTCACGCAAAAACCACTGGACCGATTGCGATGAAACTTGGTATGTAGATAGCTGGAGACCTGGATTAACGCATAGGCTACTTTTTATCCCGATGTTCAAACGGGATCGGGACGTACGCGGGAGAAACTGCGGGGCACTGCTAGTCCATATATAAAAAGGTAAAGACAAAATAATTTAGTGCCTTTTGCTCCTTAGTTTGTTAACTGATTTTCCTTTTTAGAGTTCCGTTCCTCAAAAGGAACCCTTGTAAGATCTATTTGTTGTCCGTCTGTCTATCTGTTGTCTGTCAAGACCCTTTTTCCTCAGGAACCCGTGGAAGCATCAAGTGGAAATTAACATCAAATACTTATGTCTGCAGTTCCTTGAAGCAGTATAAAATCACTCTTCTAAGTTAACGCAATCAAAAGATAGGGCCATGTAAGCATTAGATTTTAACAAATTTGAACATTTCGTAGCTAAATCAAAACCTATAGGGTACTTCCCATTGAACGAGAATAGTGAAATTTGGTAACAAGTAAAGGACAAAATCTGAAAGTCGTTAGTTTGTTGTTATATCTGTCTTTCTATCTGTCGTTCATATTTTCTTCATTTGTCGTTCATGTTTTTATATATATACATACAGCCCGTCTGATGGTAAGCGGTTACCTAGCCCAGGGACGCTTGCAATTCCAAGACTCGCATGCGCGTTGCCGACCCTTTAAAAACCTATACACTCCTTTCTTGAAGAACTTCATACTGTAGTCCCGCGGGAAAACCTCCGCATGGAGCTCATTCCACAGCCGGAGCGTTCGTGGGAGGAAATTCCTCTGGTACCGTATTTAGGTTCCAAGGTGTGAAGGTAAGTAGGGAGGGAGGTAGAATGCGTCCGTAACCATCATGTCAATCAGTTGATCGGAGTACAACCCATTATCTCTCCTTAGGCTTCAGGGTTGAATTGTTTGGGATCGTCGACGATGCTCACTGCATGTCTTTGTATTAAAAGGATCCCTTATAGGATCCCTTTGAGTATTTTTAGAACAGCAAAGTTAAGTTTGTTTTTCCGAAAAAACGGTCAAAAATCTTCAAGAGTTGATTCCCGAGATGGGTGTACTATCTATATACGAGTAGATACAAACAAGTTTATTTGCTTATGCATTCCTACAATAAAGAAACGATTCATTTTGCTTACAGACAGTAACATTTCGTTGAATTTTCAAAGAAAATTTTACTGTCCGTAAGCAAAACGAATCGTTTCTTATTATAGGAACGCGGCATTAGGGAACTTTCAGTGCGCGAGTCAGACTCGCACTTGTCCGGTTTTTTTCCTTTTAGTAGCTATCGACCATTGACGGATCATTACTGTTATCAATAAATTGAATGTATTACTTACCACTAGTAAAGATACAACATACATTTACAAACGGATACATCTCATACTGCAAAATGATAAATCACTAATGCCCTTTCCTGACACTGTAAAAACCCCAGTTCTTTTTATCTAACTTGCCTAAACGGTCATTGAATACATATCAGAAAATACCCGTCAGACCTGCCTGCATATGAAACAATTTTACTAGGCCGAGTTGAACAGATAATATTTTCATCACGTTCTGCGGTTATTATAATGTATTTTCTTGGAACTATTCATGTCTAAATTGTAGTTTGCTTAAGTAATTATGCATGAGTAATCATTATGCACAATATGGATATTTTAATAGGCAATTTTTGCATCCATAGATTACCGGAGGCGTGTAGATCATAGGAGACTTGTTAGATATTTTAACTGTGTGACGTTAAGTAAAAATGCAAGCTGAATTACTTTAAACACCTAACCCTACATTGTGTTGATCATACCTGGCTCACCGTGGCCCAACAGTTGGTGTTATAAAGTTGTATTGTATATAGTAATCGGTGCGAGACGTTTTATTGCGTGATGCAGGACCAGATCGGTGGTAATTACGTAGTTCGGCTCGTCTTTTGCTTTATGTGGTCACACCACTCCCTTCGAAACTGGACTTTATCGTATATCAATGTATTTTAAGAACAAAGTAAAGTTTGTCTTACAAAAAAACGGGCAAAATACTTGAGAATCGATTCCCAAGATAGACTTACTATAATTATACAAGTTTGTTTGATGACAGAACCCTCGGTGCGCGAGTGAGACTCGTACATAGCCGATTATTTTTTTGGTTAAACGCACTAGTCTCTAAAATGATCAGTCAGATTTGATTTTTTTTGCATTTGACACCCTAATTTTATTTTCCTTAAAGCCCATTAAAGATGAAGCTAGAACCCTTAGGAGCCGAACAGTGTCCATAAACGTGGGTAAAACTGCAGAGAACCGTTAGTATATTTATCATCCTGGAGTAGTCAATGATTAACTAAATTAAATTGATAGACAGGTGTCGATTCTATTGTCAGACTCACTAAACTAAAACCTAACTTAATTTCTTCATATGAAATGAACTTTGTCTTCTTCGCAACAAGGTCTATTTGTTACTGGCATCTATTTCTCAGCGCCAATAAATTTCACTGAAACCTGTCAACGTATACTCAACTTTATTTCCACGCAGCGCGAGTCCCCATTTATTCAAATGCCGTACAATTGCTGTATAAAAACTTGTTCAAAACGAACTAAGATGACGTTATTTTAATCGACACCTACGAAGACGCTTACTAAAAACACAGAGCAAAAGAGATGGCATTCAACGGATAGCAGCTCTCGCTACGTGGTATTAAAGTTTATTTAAGCGTGTCAGACTTTAGTCGACAAATAAATTGCTTATTTCGATAGCGACGTATGTTACCTACTTGTTTATATTTGAAATAAGACCTTGTTTCGAAGGACACAAGGTTTACATCTTGTATGAAGAAAATTTAGTCAATGATAGTTAAGAGAGAAATTCAAGAGAATTGACACCAATGTAAATAAACCATAGATCTCATTACAAAAGGTACACATTGCACACGTGTGTTCTTTAACATCGTTGTTGAAAGTACAAGCTCTTGTCTTGTAGTTTTAGTAAATAGACACAGTTTTAACTATTACTTGGTCATAAAAAAAATGATTTCTCAATATACGTATATACAGTCGACTCTCGGTAATTTGACACTCGTTAATTTAAATCTCTTGATAGTTTAAATTTTTTGCCCGATCCCTTGAAAAATACTCAATAAATTGAATAAAATCAATATTAATTGGCACCGTCTATGGCCTTCCCTATTCTCTATAATTTAAAGCGTTTATCAACAGCAAACTCCTGTTATTTTGAACTCTTGGTAATTTGAATTTTTTCTCTGGTCCCTTGAGTGTCAAATTATCGAGAGTCGACTGTATATGGAATATCTACAAACAATTAAGAACTCATAATTTTACTGAGTGCGGTATCTTAATTGTACACAATTACGAGAAATGTCTTATTATAATTTTAAAACCACAGAAGTGTAGATATCTTGGCTCATTTAGCTTGTGTTAAAATATGTTTGACCAAAATTCGCCAGACTGCCGCCATTCGCTTTAGCTAAATAAACCTATCTGTAGTATCCGTGTTTGTGCATAATTTGCTCCGAGAGTTGCTATTGAAATAGCTTATCAAAGTTAGTCATCTGTAAGCCGCTAAAAAAAGGAACATTTTTTTTAAGAAAAACAAAAAAGAATACATGGTATTAGATTTTTCTCTCTTATAAAAAAAAATTAAGGGCTCCGTGCGAACGTTCGGCGCTTTTTGCCGCCTATTATTTTTGCCGCTCTGACCATTTGCCCGGCTTGTCCCCAACCCTCTCCCCCCCTTAGACAGGGCCCTGTCTATAATATTTTGTTCATTAATTTGTAACAAGTTACCGACCTGATCACAGTTAGCACAATATTTTATGTCTTCTTGAAAAAATGGCTTTTTGTTACTTTGTGAAATGCAAAGGGCGTATTGTTTTTAACTAGGTATATTTTAATCTTTAGGGAATACATGCATAAATATAATTCAACGACAAGTTTTAAAATTGAACACAGTCTAAAATTCGAAAGTCTTAAGCGGAATAAATATCGGTGTAACTTTCATACAAAACATTTTTTTAAATAAAATATTAGATACTGGTGTGTGGGTCACGTTACGAGATTTCTTGTTAACCCGTCCAATTAAGATAATACATACCTACATATGAATATATGCTACATGCAGGACTAGGTTAATGCTGATATACTCTTCGATAATGCCTCTTTGTATTACCTACGCTCCTGCGCCGCTGCAGTTCCTGAGGAAGGATTTTTTTTTTATTTCAGTCCGGGGGCGACACGTACTACAGTACACATACGGTTTTTAAGTTCGACGATAAAAACAGCACACACGCATAATAGCACAACGCAAAAATAGTAACTGCTGTGTGTACCTTGATCTGAATATTTTAGAACGCCCTTATAACATGGAAACTTACTTAATTATTAAAGTTATGCCGCATCACTCTAAAATTACTAGGTCCATGATAAAACACTAATTTTACCTTTAAATTAGTGTTTTATTAGTTAACTTTAAACATTTTAGAATCGATTATAAAAGTTATCCACGAATGTATTATTTAAAGCCCCAAATAAATATATCTAAAATAACGAATTACAAAATTTGAAAATCAGACTGTGTAAGTCTTTGCGCGAGGTCTCTCAGCAGCTAATGTGAGATATGTAGTTGTGATAATATAATTGGAACATAATCGTGAATGTTTATGATGGCGGCTAGAGGGGACTTTGAATCGCACAAACCCACTGGCGTTGGCGTGTATTGACACCCGAATAGTAGGTAGGTACTTTAGTACCTACTACTTAATTATAACCATCAAAAGTACGAAATATAATAGATTCTATTATTCTATATATATTCATTATTTTACACTATATATTCAATATTTTAAAACGAAACGTCAAACATTTAGTTTTAAAATATTGAATACTCAAAACCATTATTATGTTTTTATTGTCGTTATACGATCTTTAACACAATAACCCGATAAGCGTAAGTAATCGAAACTTGTTGACACCATTTCGTTTTAATTTCATCGTCGTTTTCCTGTTCTAAATACCGTTGTTTGTACAGGTTGTTTTATGGGAAATGTTTGTAAATATTATCTAAAAAAATATTAATACAAGACCTATATACATCTTTCTGAATATTACCTATATTAAATGTTATGTACATTTTATACAATATAGGGAAAACAAACAACGAGATAATTCCAAGATATTCTGCACAAATAACGTAATGATGCTCACGATTTTTTACGTCTTGTGAGGCGCAATACGCGAAAGAGGATTTATCAGCTTTGGTAACACTAGTATCCACCTATTTTACAAATTTTGACGATAAAATATTTTTAGAAAAGTAGATTTGCATCATACGGTATAAATTAGGGTATTGTACCTTTCCGTATTTAATTTGTCAAAATTCTTATAAATCCTTAAATACATTTTGTTTATTATCGTAGACAATATTAAAAATATTAACTGAAATTAGGAGAAAACTAAAAGAATAGGTTTTTTTTTATAATATTGTCAACACGTACATATCGGCTTTTCTACACGAGGGGTTAACTTAGACCCCAAGCCCCGGCTTTACCGGTCAGAGTTGGCCGGGTCTGGTCTGTGGCGAACCATGTCCACTGCCTCGGAACAAGTTCAGAGAAACAAAACATTTCAATTTATTTTCAATTGTTTTTTTTCCTCGCAGCTCCAAGACAACCGTTTCGATTGGACCACGGTTTATATCTAACGGAGGCCTGTGCCAAACCATGTTCACAGTTCTGGAAGAATTCAGAGACTGAAAACCGAGTCAAAGTGCAAGCAATCAGAATTAACACGCGAACAACCAGAGTAGCCGAAATATGGGCTCCTATAGAATATACAATTGGTCTATGGCTGAAAGTTATATTTCGACATAGATCTTGTTCATCATAGTCCATGTGGATTACAAAGAAAATTGACTAAACTTTGCTTAGACTTTTTTTATATTCTCCTCTTGAGAAACTGTGTATATACATGTATATGTCACAGGAACACTTCGATACTAAATCACTGATAGGGTATGACTCCAGCATACAGTTGCAAAAATAGTTTTTTTTTAAACTATCGATTTACAAATTATGACCGTTTGAATTTCCATGTATTTTTATCTTCGTTTCTGATTAAAGCAGGTGGAATGGAAAAGGTGGAATGTGTATAGTTAAAGATTTTAAATTACATATTTTTTGATTAGACACATACACCCTGTATTATAAATACTTTTATGCTTCCATTTAAACTGAGTTTTAAAACTTTTATAATAAAAACAACCCATGCGCTATCGGAGAAATTTGTATGGCGCCTTTTGGAAAGTAATCCAAATCGCTTAAAACGAGAATTAACTTCGTAAATCAGTCCACGAATTCGGAGAAATCGTTGTGCATACCGACATAAAAAATATGCGCAGTGAAATAAAAACCTGATCTTTTATGAAGTGGCATAAAAATCAATAATATCAAGTATTTTTATTTTACAAATAAAGGTGACGACGATGGTGGAGCTATTTAATTGGCTCCCTCAATAATTGCATCCGCTTGAAATGTAGTGGGTTCCATCCCTATATCGGTCAACTATTTCATAGCTTCCACGTTAATTATTCGAAACTTAATCTCTTCTTGAACCCCTCAACGCAGGAACATTTTTAAATGGGGCTGATGATTCACTAAACACTATGTTTTGGAGACCTAAAGGCCACACATTGTACTTAACTTGATTTTTTTTCATTTACTTAATGTACTCTCTTCCAAACATAGTAGTTTCAAGTTTTCTATTTGTAATTAAATCTATTGTTATATTAACATAATATCAACATATATAAATCAACTGTATCTTTATATCGATTTAAATCTTTAATTTGTGGTGGTATCTCCACCACAAATTAAAGATTTAAATAATAATGAGAACAAGCTTCTTTATACCTTCATATTGATAATTATAAAACACTTGACATTGGCGGAATTCCTGCGCTGATTCTTCGCGCGGGATAGAGTCCATAATAAAATAATAATAATACCTTCATATTGTTTCTAGGTAAACAGTGTATCTCTAAATAGATAAAAAAAAAATGTTTTTTATTTTATTTAAAGTACGTCAGAATGACCTCAATCCGCCTGATGGAACGATTAGGTTAGAGGTAAAATGGAGGTAATTTTAGTACTTGACTTTTCAGTCACATAATACATTTTACCTCGAATTTAGTTATATAATTTATTCAAACTACAGGAAAGTACCCTACTTTATACATAATAATGACATGTTTATCCCCGATTTTAAAAATAAGTATCTACTGTTGTCACAACCTTGTAGAATTAGTTAACCTACGGAATGTTTGAAATATGCGCATATTAGATAGACTGCTTTCACGTGTAGAACAGACACATAAGCATACAATTATGTTGAACTGCCGTGGTCACATGCTAATTCGTCAGCCTGTGAACAGACCAAGCCAATTCAACTTGGTCGAAACGTCAAAGATATAATATAATGCTTATTAAATAGGTACGTCATCGCGTTAATTCCCGTCAACATAATTATATTATTACGGAACGCGAAAGCTTAAAAGTTAGTAACACATTTACCTAAATCTGTAGCTTGAATAGCTACAGATTTATTTACGTAATAGTTAGAAGTTAGAATTTCACTTTTGAACCGACGACGCTATATTTAAATGGCTGCTTCCGTCTAAATATCTCGAAGGACAAGTGGCATGATGGATTGATTTGTTACAAAAGTTTGATTTTGTTATTAAACATCTCGTCGGGAAAGCTCATGGTAAGGTGGATCCAGTCAAGCTGCAACGTTGACAATAGGGACTACTTATTTTATACCGCTGATTCACAGTCAACTATACAAAATCAATGGTATTCTACCATAGTACGTCACAGTTTTAGGGATTCGGTAAACGTTATTATAACTTCAACGTATACCTAAGGGTTTGACAGTGCCGGATCTAGGGGGGGGGGGCAAGTCGGGGCCCGTGCCCCGGGCGGCAGACTCAGAGGGAGGGAAATACAATTTTGGCAGATGAATATACTACTCAGCATTATCGCAACTTTACGATGACTGAAAGCGCAGTATAGTAAAATAATAAATAAATAAAAATTATTCATTTCGGACAACTAAAGGATGTACTTAGTGTATTAGACTTTTTCTACCCAATAACATTCATCATAGTTGAGTTTCGATAAGTAGGTACAAGACGTCTTACTCGACGTTTACGTCTGTAGTTTTAACGTTTTATGTTAACTTTAGTTTACGTTATTTGAACTGACCCAATGTTTACGTCTCGAGTTTTAGTTTACTCCAATTATGAGCTTTGCGTTAAAATCAAAAGAACCGCGGCTGTCGCTGTGTAGCTTATCGTCGGGTGGAAGGTGCGTCCAGAAATTCAGTATTCAGTGAAATTTATTTTAGCCATAGAAAGCCATCAAAATTTTAATTATAAAAAATGATAAAAAATAATTATTATAAATATAATAATTATTTTATAATTACATATTTTATAGTTTTGCCTCGCCTCGAAAAAAATCAAGATCCGGGGCTAGGGTTTGAAACTGTGGCGTACGCATACCGCGTACTTCTAAAAAAGCATCATACGTCCGCTCTCAACGAAAGCAACAGCGGAATGGCCTTACTACTCCGCAGTCCGCACCGTTTTATTTACCCCAGACATGCTTTTTTTTCGTAGTTATTATGCGAACGACCGTACGATATCATAACATCAGTAATGTCACTGTATCCAGCTATACGTGAAGTACACTGAAAGTTTTAACTCATTAATGAAACAATTTACATGTAAATTAATATATTCACTGCTTTTCAAAGTATTCTCCATTAATCCATTACATTACTTACATTTTAAACACTTTTTCATTCGGTCAAACCATTTTGAAAACAATGAGGACCACTGGTCTAAGGGCATGTTTTTCGTGGGCTGGTTGAAAGCTATCAGAGCCTCTTCCAGCCCCGTAAATGTCATACTTCTGCCAGGTCTGGCCTATGTGCGGGATGGGTAACTAGCTCTACCATTTAGAGAAGCCAAAAATGACTTTGTCTTGTTCGCAGTGTGCGCCGAAGCATTGTCATGGTGCAATAGGATGCGACTTCTTGGTCGTTTTTCCCTAACTTTTTCAAGGACACTGGGCAAACAAATGGTAGTGTACCACTCAGCATTAACTGTCTTTTGTTTTTTAAGAAGAATCGTGCAGACAGGACCCGGGAGAAAAAAACGCAATCATTTTTTTGCCTACGTTTCTCGTTGGTTTGCTCTCACCTTCGAACACTCCTACAGAAGACTTGCTTTCTTTCCGGCATGTAACAATATATCCATGTTTCACCTCCTGTCACAATATCATACACAGTATTTTTAGTATATTTCAGAACGTCCGTGATCGTACTTTAACAACATTTTTTTACACCAATCAACACAAGTCCGTTTTTGTTCTGGGGTGAGTTCATGAGGAATCCAGCGGCAACAAAGTTTTCTAACTTTTAAATGTTGATAAGATTTTTTTAATTTGGCTCATACCAATCCCCAAATGTCCTCGAACCTCCTCATAGGTGATCGCAGTTGAGGGCCGACCTTCACGAATTTCATCATGGAGAGAAACACGGCCACGATCAAATTCTGCGTACCAACGCTTTACGGTGGTCAAATGAGCAAAAAGCATTTTGAAGACGAGCAGCGCATTCTTGTGGAGTCAGTAAACTTTTAAAATCATAAAAAAATCATCGCCCTAAAATCTTTTCACGTTAATTCCATTTTTGCTACGGACGACGAACTTCACCTTGTGATAAAAAATAATTGACACGCGATTTCCCGCCAATTTCTTTTTTATCAATGATTGAGTTTCTTATGTTTAAAAAAATAAAATTCGAAATACAAACATTTATGAACAACCAGGAGCGCAGAACTTTCAGTATGCCCTATGTATGGCTAAGCTATAATATGGCTACTACTATAACCTTCCTATCTTACCTACTAATATTATAAAGGCGAAAGTTTGTGACGATGGATGGATTATTTATTCTTTAACGCAAAAACGGCTGAATGGATCTGGTTGAAATTTGACACAGAGGTAGATCTGGTAGTCTGGAATGGCTTAGGCCGGCAAATGAACGGTTCCCGTGGGACAGATTTCACCAAAATTTCCACGCGAACGAAATCGCGGCCAACAGTTAGACTAATATAATATGAACAGGATAAATAAAATGACCGCATTATACCGTATTTGTATTCAGTTATACAATCTAGCAGGAAACGAGTCAGGGAAATATTGCAGAAAAATGTACATAAGAAGGCTGAATAGCCTATAGAAACCTAACATGCTCAGGAAAATAACACAGACTTAAAGATTTGAGTGGATAACAGTCATTGAGTGCACCTGAACAAGACAGTCCTTGTTCACATCAACTAGGTACATCACTATGTTACGGCTGACGGTGGAATATAGGTTGGCATTTTATACCGAAAACAGGAAAATACTCGAGGGGATCTTTTTTACAGATAGCATTTCCAAAAGGCAAGGTAACGGACCTTCTACGAATCTACCATGAAGGATGGAAACGTGGATAGAGGTGTCAAAAATTTAGTTTGTACATTCGAGAGCGGTTAAACTGTTCTACGTAGCAACAAAATGATGGTGTTGAGAGAAACCTATTATCGTTGTCTACAGACGCAACACGAGCTTATGCGACTAAATATGGTTTTGGAAAGCATTTTACTATAGTAAGGCAGCCAGTGTCAGTTACAGTGTTCGTTACTACCATTAAATATAATAAAAGTCAAGATTGATGATAAACATTTTATTTAACCCTTATTTCCGTTACGGAACAAAACTATTATCGAAATAAATTGACTATTATAAAAAAATAAACAAACTTTACGTCAATTAAGATAACAGGTACGAAATACAAGGTACATCACTATGGCCAATGGGACAAGGAACCGGTGAGATTAAAGACGTATTATATTTACACTTACAATTTTACATTATATTACATGAAAGTAGCACCACAAAAGGAAATAAATACTTATGACAACATTTAGTAAAAATATCAACATAAAGATACCGGTGTTGAACTATATAGTGCCGTACATTTCTCAACCTTTAATAGTGTAACTTCTATCGTTGGTATTAGCTATTTATTTTGAAATATTGTTCCAATTCTTAGAACGGATGTACATCACTAGTATATAACTCAAATGTGTTCATTTAACTCACTCGAGTTATAATCTAGTGATGTAGCTACACTCGTTCTATAAAGTTACGTACGTCCAAAACCGGTACTTACCTTTCCACAAATAAAATAATGCCTCATTTAAAATATAGTAATCATTCAAAGTACAATGATTGTAACAGGAATGTCCATTTAACAGAGGCATACGAAATGTATGACTCCAAATTTCGTCAAAATTTGTTAACCTTGGAAATGATTGGTTTTTCTTTTTTCTTTCTTTATGAGCTATACTTTTTGTGTTAGCCACCAACATTTCATCGAACCAATTTTTTTTTAATAGGTAAACGTAGAGATAAGGGAATGCCGATTGTGGGCCTAGTGTGGGCATTACAATAGAAGGAAAGCGTGTTGTACTTAAATTTTGCTTTCTTAAATTATAAATTATGGAATAAAAAAACATAAAAATGTATGGCTAACCTACATCTGTGTTAAACTGTAGAAGACAGACTGGAAAAATGTCTTCATCCTACAAAAATAGCCAAACAGTTCATAGTAAGGCTTAAAATTCCGTAACTTTGAATCATTATACCTAATTTTCCTTTCCACCCAAGGCTCAAGGTATTTTGAGACGTGGGCATTCCCGTTTACAAATTTTGTTTTCAATACTTCTTTGTAGTATGTAATTTTTTTTTAATTTAAAATTTTATTGCTTTATTTCTTACGCTTTAATATAAAATACCTACTAAATGAATAAAATGTCGGCTTTGTTTTATATTTTCAGGATTTAGAAGGCCTAGTGACGAAATCTTCTGGAGTGCTTGTGCATAACACGGTGAGGACCCAGAAATGAAGACAGACCTGTCAACAAAAAAAAATCATCAAGGAAGTTTGTACCTTACGGGGTAGATGCGACGGTCGCTATTTACTTGTATTTAAAAAGTGAGCGTTTTGTATACAATTACTAGAAATGTTTTTTGTGTTATTCTTCAGGCATTTTACATTTATGAAGTCTGTCAATATTGTTACCTACAGCCAAGACGCAAAGCCTCTTACTGATGGACATCGCAAATAGATATTATTATTAAGTAACGTATATATAATCTTTTAAAATAACAGTGTATTAATAAAATGTGTAATAATAGTAAAAATTGATAAATATAAGTGTAATATGGTGTTGTACCCAAGAATGTGTAGAATCACTGCAGTTATTACATGCTTGTGTATCACTCGCATATAGGATTTACAAAAAGGGGAGCAAAGGTTACACAATTGTACGGGAAATCATCTTTAAACCCCGAAATTGATTCCGTCGAACATCATTATGATATGTATGTGTTAAATTTTTTCATTTATAAAAATAATATAGTATGCACTGACCATATAAGCAATGATAAACACCCTCAACACAGGGTACCGCTTGACCATGACGCCGAGGCGCACGGACAGCGCGGAGAGCGTGTCAGAGGCCACGCCGCTCCGCGAGCGATGCCGACACTCGCTGTCTTGCAAGTGGACCACGCTGTGGGATGAATTTGTACGGACTGCTGATAACTCTTTTTTATATTTTGACTGGAAAAATAAGTATACATTCGTTATTTTAATTGTTAAGGTAATTGACACGGTTTCTTCTACTTTTTTACTGTATTCTTCCAGTTTTATTTCTTTATTTTATTATTTTCTCTTATTTCGTTGTCGCCGATTTCTCTCTATCTCTCTTTCTGTATGTCAATCTTTCTTTTTCTGTATCTTTCTTTATTATAAATATAAAGTTTTAACTACACCTTAGCTTAACTTAGCTCGAACTTTACGATAAGTACATTCTAATCTACTTAACAAATAATAATCGAATGTTAACCAAAACAGTTAACGCTGCATTAGTGATAAATCTATAGATCTATAGATAGAGATAGAAAACTATAGATCAATGTTACCCGATCTAGGTCACTCATTTCCTTACCTCTAATTTTTCTAACTGTATTTTCAACATATTATTTTCAGCTAATAACTTGTCTATCTTCGACTGTCTCAGGACAAGTGTCTGTGTCAAATGCTCTATCTTGTTACTGTCTATGGTATCTTGTTTCACGTCATAGTCGGCTACATTCAACGCACTCGTGTCTGTGCTGCGGACAGTGGAGGACGTATCTCGGAGCCGACTTAATTCATTATCTTTATCTCGTAAGGCCATACGTAGGCTGGCTATTGTCTGGCCCGTTTCTATTTGCAAAGCTTTCAAATCCTGAAAAACAAAAATATTTGTATAAGTAGCAACCAAAAAGATATTTTTGTTTTATTAAGCAGGTTCTAAGCACCTTTAAAAATCTTCACCATAAAGATCTATAAAAAGGGAATATTTTCATTTGGCAGGAAAATCTCCGGTATTGTACTGTACAGTATTTACGGGCCAATTTTCTTATTCAACGATATTTTGATGTTCTTTGTTATTCTTATTGTAGTCGGTTTAAAAATTATATTTTAAGAGATTATTATGGTACTTAACGGTGGTTGGGTCACTAAAAAATAAGTACTTCACAAAAAAAAGCGTCTGAATATTATGCTACAATTTTTTTATCTATTAATTTAGATAAAAAAGACTAACCTTATACGTAAACGTACGTTGAACCACGTCACTATCGCCTTGTTCATTGGCTATATTTCGACTTTCACTACAGTTTCATAACATCGTTATCTACCTCACTAAATCGTCTTCCTTGAGATTCATAGTTGTAATCTAAATTTCCACTACGAAATGGACATTGCGAGCTGTCTCGGTGGCATTAGAACCACGTCGTAATTATTCACTTAGCTCCAATTACACACAGTTAAAACTCCGATAGACGACTTAAAAGCAAATTAAACTATACAAGGCTATAGAACCCTAGCACTATTACGTTTTTTTTATAGTATAGGGGACAAACGAGCAGACGGGTCACCTAATGGTAAATGACTACCACCGCCCATGGGCACCTGCAACTCAAGAGTCACAAGTGCGTTGCCGGCCTTTAAGGTGGGAGTAGGGGAAGGGTAGAAGAGGGGGAGAGAGAGGGGAGGGAAGAGTTAGGGCCTCCGATAACCTCACTCACTCGGCGAAAACTCAAGCATTGCTTCACTGCCGGATTTCTGTGAGGCAGTGGTATCACTCCGGTCGAGCCATTCATTCATTTATTCTCTCATCACTAGTATGCAACAACGGTACCTTGGTGACAGCGGTCCACTGAGCATCGGCCCTATTCCGCGCCGTCCGTTCCTCGCGCAACGCATCCCGTAAGGCGAACACAACGCGCTCGGCCGCGCCGTGCCGCGCCTCCACCTGCGCCATGTATGACTTCAGGTCTTCGCATTCGTTTCGCATCGCAGCTGTCACGTCCGAGAGCTCGTCACGTTCTTCCCTGATTTACGTGAACACGAATTTTTTTTATTATTAAAAGCTATTTGCTTTACCGATCTATCTACCAATATGACTTTTGATGTTAGAGATGGGGAAAATCGTTTTTCTCTCATAAATATATGTAAACCAATCAAGTGTAGTAATTAATATGGAGATGGTGATTTTGAAAAATTAATTGTAATTTTTTTAAACTAGCTGTTATGCAAACCAAGTTTTATTTTAGTGTAGATTTGATGTTTAAAAGAGTACTCAAGACGAATCAATCAAGCCCAAACTCGATTGGTTTATCTTGTTTAGTTCAGGAGTTCTTATGGCCACTTTCCGAATCCATCATCATACCCTGGATATCGTGTAGCACCAAAGTACTCACCAAGACAAAACAAATGAGCCCAAACTCGATGGGTTTATCTTGTTTAGTTAGAAGTTCCTATGGCCGTCTTCCGGCTCCATCATCAGCATCATCATAACATCTCCATATTATTGTATTGTAACCGAAGATATGTACACCAAATTTGAGCCCAATCGGACATCGGAAAATGGTTCTAAGTTAGCTTCCAAGATTCGTGCCGAACACATGCAAACATTGCAAGTTTAATAAAAGCTTGTAAATAGACTACTCGAAGACGAGTCGCGAGCACCATCTAGTTCCTATATACATTTAAACCTGGTATATTTTACCAAATGTGGAATAGACTTACTTCAACATTTGTATTTGGTGCAGCAATTCCTTTGTGTCCACAGATATTTCCATTCCCTCCTGTAGTGACTTTATCACATTGTCTTTACTAAGTAACATATTTTTCACTCTCAACTTGTAAGATTCCCAGTCCCTCTCTAATCGTCTGCATTCTTCATTACTCTTTTCTAAATTGCTTTGAAGATTCGAAATAGTAGATTGTGAATGTCGTAAGTCATTCTCTAGTTTTATTTGTGCTGTTTCCTTTTCATTTAACTTGTGACGTAGTTCTGTACGCCTTAATCATAAAATAAAATAATTATTAAAAAAGTTCATATTATTTTGACTAATCTTACAAATATTATAAAGGTGAAAATTTGTTAGGATGAATGGATGTTTGTTACTCTTTCACGCAAAAACGGCTGAACGGATCTAAATGACATTTAGTCATAGGCTTTTTTTATCCTGGAAAAAAGTACGGTTATCGTGGGATAGATTTCACCAAAATTTCCACGCGAACGAAGTCAGGGGCAACAGCTAGTATATCGCACACCTAGATCTAAAGGGAGCTATCTCAAAAAAGCACTTTTTTCAGAAAATGCGAAAAACCAACCTTGCATTAGTAGATAAGCAAGATATTGTAGGAATCTTGTGTTTTAATAATGTTTTGGGGCTGAAAATTGGATTTTTGTAGTTATTTCCCTGTTGCTTAACAATGTATTGTTTATTGACGTGACAACGTCTTATAAATTGGTTTGCCGGGTGACACTTCAAGAAACTGCGTTACGCTCCGCTCACGTTATGCGCTCACAATGAGAGCGAGTGAGAGGCACGCGTGAATATTCGAATTAATATACGAATAATAATAATATATATATAATTTATATACGAATGAATATTCACATTAAAATTATTTTACCACTCAAAGTCGTTGTCACGTAAAACTTTCGCCCGTATACCGACTTTACAGGCAACCAATTTTTGTTTAGTTTTTGAGTTGAGCCCGTGTTGGTGAATTTAGCGTCTAGCGTCTAGTAGTAGTGATATTTTAGTGGTTTATTGGTCGGTAGGTATTGAGACAAGGAATTCGATGGTGTGCATAACTTAAAAATTGAAATTTTTGAGTTAGCCCCCTTTAGATCTAGGGGTGCAATATTATAAATGCGAATGTGAGTTTGTTTGTTTGTTAAGCTTTCACGCCTTAACTAATCAACCGATCATTATGGAATTTTGCACACACGTTGTCAGGGTACGGAAGAAAAAAGTACTGTTCCCGAGAGGTAGAAAAATAACTTTTACGAAAGCGAAGCCGCGGGCAAAAGCTAGCATTATCATAAATTGGTTTATTTCTTGTAGTAAGTACGCAATTACAAACTCGGTAACTGTTTATGGACCTAAGTGCTATGCAAAGCGAAGGTGCTTCTAAAGGAACATTTTCAGATCTTCAGAATAATCGCTAAGTAGACAACATTTCGTTCGATCGGGATACGCAGGCTCGATTGTTAACAAAAACAAAGCATGTTTGGGGAAGACAGTTTTGTAAAGGAAAAGAATTTCCGCATAAAGCCGATGATTGCGTTGGATGATAAAAATTTAAAGAATCAAAATCGCATGTTAAGACTTACTTCTCTTCTGAATCCGCCGCCTTAGTCCTCGTTGATTCAATTTCTTCTTGCAAAGTTTTGTTGAGTTCTTTGTATTTGGTCACTTCTGCGTTAATGTTCTCTGCTACTTTGAGCTTCAGCTGCTCCACCTGAGAAGACAGGGCCTCTTTCTGCGTGTTAATTTTTTGGTACAGTAAATCAGCTGTCTCTAATTTGATTTGAGTTTTTGCTACATCTATAAGTTAAAAAAGAGAAATTTTGTTTAATCATTGAGACCTCAGACTCTATAATAAAGCTCTGATTCCAGGCTCTCAGACTCAGATCATAGAGTGGTCTCATCTCAGGCCCTAATTGAAAGACCAATCGCTCAAGAGTAGCCTTAAAAACTGAATGATATTTATTTAATTTTGTGTTTAATTTACTAGGTTCATACTTTTCAAAATGAAATAAATGTTTTTATTTTTGAATAAGGAAAATACTTTTAACAGTGTGTACGTAGAAAACCAATGCCCATTCCAAGCTCAAGTAAATGTTATCTACCTTGACTATCTACATTATTACCGTCTTCAGTCAAGTGTAGCTTATTTGTCAATTCTGACACCTCTCTGTTTATCACATTCAGTTCATTCTTCAACATTGCATTTTCCACCTCTAAATTTTGCATCTGATACATAAGGTCATCATCCCCGCTGTATAGTTCCAGGTCCGCTGGCAAACTAAATCCTGTAAAGACAATCTTCTTTAGATCATAACCAAGTAAGTCTGTAGTACATAATTATGAGCAAGATAGAGAAAGACATACTGTATGACTTAAACAACTTAGACAAGAAAATTACTGGCCAGTATCTTGAATTTTTTTCTTCTAAAATTTTGCAAGTCTTAGAATAAAATCTAATTTAATATATGAAATGAAATTAATTTGCTATAGTGTAAGCTAAATGTTCTGACTTTGTGTTACTTGAATTTCTTAACTTACGCTGAAACTATGTAATCTGACTTCTAAAAAATTCGATGAAAAATGTTATTACTGGCAGTTGGTTAAGCTCTTTTCAGCTGAAAACTGTTGTATTCAAGATCTTCGAAGCATCTCAATTTGCAATTTTACGCTAAAGACTGTGTGGAATGGTTCATAATATAATTAACTTTTGAATCAACAACGGCGCTTACGAATATTTTTTAGAAGTGGTCCCGGATATGATCCTTGCGAAACACCGGCACAGAACAACACACAGCTACTTTAATGTAGAAGATAAGGATCTTCTCAATTAAATCCTGTATGAGGGTAATTTATGGTACTATAGAGCTGTTCTGTGGAATCACCACCCTATGATATAGTATGCAATTTCTACCTAGTATTTTCTATGCGAAATCAATTGCATGTTGTTGTACCCACGAATCTACACCCACAATAGATTTAAGTCGAATGCATAAGAACATGAAAAAGGAGTAGATATAACTTATACTAAGTAATATAAAATTTTCATTCTCATCTCCTTGACTTGAGTCTAGGTACCAATGAGAATTTTTATTTCAGTTTTACACTATGACAAACTGCACTACAAGCAAGAACCAAAAAGCGTAGTTATAGGACAAAAATGTACTAATTTCAAGGTTGCCACTTGTCGTGACTTCTATTAGACAAACTTATGATGGACACGAGCAATCAACTTAACATTAATATAAAATGACATTGACAGGGACCAAAAGATTATTTTTTCAGGTAGTTGTAGTTGTTTATCCATTTTGTAGTCAAAGGGAATGTGTGGTAAAAGATTATTGGTACAATAAAGTTATTGGAGTCGGACCATGATGTCAAACTCGCACATCATCAAACAGAACTATTAACCATGAACTGTGTTGGTCTAAATTTTCACTGACAGAGAAAAGAAATATAGTGGATTAGTGAAAAAGTAAACAGTGTAATGTACTTATTCACGACATAAAAACTTTCTATTGATTACAATATCCATATAAGTACCTAAGAGTGCTAGTACTGCAGACGCACTTGCATGGCCACTGTAAGCTTGATACCCACATGAACAAACTATTTGCATTTTAAAGATAATTGTTTTGAATTTAATTCTAGGAATGTTGTGTCTTCTAGTTGTAGGTTTATGAATTCACCATACAACAAGGACCAATCCCTAGTGTCTAAGTTATCTTACTAAGAGTGGAATAGAAAAACAGGAAAAAGAAAAAGGCATAGACTATGAAAATAAAACATTACAATTGGTGCAACTCGATCGAAATGTCGGGTAACCAAGAGATATTGTACCTTTTAAATATTTTCGCAATTAAGTTCCGAGTTACACATCAAATTAACATTACAATAACTTCCAATAACAACTACAAAGGTTCAAAATTAATAGGTCTCATGTCATAGAAGAAGGGAACATGGAAGCTATTCAAATAAATTAATTAAATAATAAACTTACTCCTCTGCTTAATAGTATTACGAGTTTTATCTTTGTGATCAGCAACTAATGTATTGGGGCATTGGTTCAAAGTATATTGTGGGCTCGATTTTCTTGACGCAGATTTTTTCGGTTTTAGTATTTTAATGTCTTGATTATCTCGTGAGGGTGAACGAGACTGATGATTGGATAAGGGTGAACTCTTTCTTGAAGGTATTGAAGTCTTGTTTTCGACGGCATTTTTTTTCAAGGTACGTGGTGGTAGCCGCTTTCTTTGCCCCCATGTTGCTTCAGTTTGTTGAGCGACGGTAAATTCGTTTTTCTCCCATTTTTTTTTCGTAACATTATGGTTACGCAGTGCCGCACCGGTTTGCTCATCTAAGCTATTGAGGAGATTTTCGGCTCTCCCGGCGAGGTCTGCAAACCATGCCATCGTATTTAGTTTTATTCTAAAAACAAAATTATGTATGGTTTATCATTACACTCTCACAGTGGTTTCACAGTTCACAATATTGACAACAACGGAATATGAAACACATTGCACGTACCAATCATAGGAAATTTGAAATTTGTTTCTAATTTCAGCTTTAGTTTCAACATTCATTGCAATTTATTTTTTTGGCAAATCAAAACATCTCGACACGTAAACATTAGCAAACGTCAATGATAGTTAGGGTTGCTACACTAATAAAATCAAATCGACAACAACAAGACAATAAAAGCATCTGACTCATAATAATGACGATTATAATTATGCAATTTTTGCCCACACTAAGCGGGAGGTTTATACTTTGTACACATTTTAAATGCGCTCGAGCATTTTACCGCTCAATCTGAGTTGATCCCAAGTCGGCGTCTAAAAAAGCGAACTAGCCGTGAGGTAACTTGCTAGTTTTCTCTGTCCACCAGAGGAGTTCTTTTGGTTCTTTTGGCCTAGGCCTTTTTATTTCAAGGACCCGTCGCAGTCCACTGCGTTCTCGTGATGGCAGTGGCGTAACTATACCATCTAAGGCCCGTTGCTAATCCTTACTAATATTATAAATGCGAAAGTAACCCTGTCTGTCTGTCGCCCTATGCCAAAACTACTAAACCGATTTAGTTGAAGTTTGGTACACAGATAGTCTAGAGCCTGAGAAATAATGTAAAAAAAGGGGTGTAATGGATTGAAAATATTTAGAGCTAGAAGCTTGAAACTTATTTTTTAGGCTGTTGATCCTCCCTCCCTCGCTTCCTCCCTGGTCAATTTATATATATGCCTTGTAGATTATATGTATTGTAGAAATTTTGTTGCCAATAAAATAGAGCGGTATGTATGGATGAATTTAATAAATAAATGTAACATTTGTCGATACCAGCATATAACTACTTAGTTTGGTTTTTCAATTCAATTCAATTATTATGGGTAGTAGAGTAGGGTATTTCTAACCCTTTTTAACGAAATTTTGAGAACTGATAAATATGAAATTTGGAATACCTACTTAACGTTTTTATGGAGAGGAAGTGTAGAATGTAATGGATTTGGACAGTAATTTTGATTGTTGTATGAACGATAATAGCGAGTGTAGATTAATTGACGTCAATGACGATTTCAGCCGTCAGTGATGTCAATTTCCTGATTATTTTGCTTTTAAGATTTGTTCAAGAAAATGTTTTGAACCAAGAGAATCTAGAATAAACGAACGATGACTCTAATAAAAGACTGCGACATGATCACAATGTTTTGATAGTCAATCTGACTCTGACACTATTATTTTTATTAGTATTATTTGCCAGTTACACGAGTTTTTGGAGATCAAATTTACTGACTTACCAGACTTGATTCGATTCCAAAACAATTCAATTTCGATTTAATAGAGTGCAGTAAGGTCAGTTTGTTTCATCATCATAGTCACCATTATTCCCTGTATAAATCCAGTTGAAATTAAAATAGGCTTAACTTTTAGTTATCGATATGAGTTTTTTCTTTAGCAATAAGCTAACTGAATGTTTTCTTACACTACAGTACCAGCATTCATTACACTGTGGTAATGGTACTGTAATTATGAACTGGTTATTCAGATTGATAAAAAAATTGTATTACATGAATTTGAAGAAATCGATTTACGATTAATCGAGTTTAGGCAAGCATGGCACATTCCTATTTTTTTAAGATTAGTTATTTTAGTTAAGTGGAATATTAACAATAAACAATAATTGAAGTCATTTAGATTTTTAGATATTTTACTATTTAAGGAGTATTTTATCTGTTAATAATCATGGATTTTGAAAGTCCTGATGTAGAGAAAGACTTCCCAGGTTTATATGCGTCCGAAAGTGGCAGAAAAAGCAATGAAAGCGATTGTAAGTACCTATTTAGATTATTGTTATAATTAATTAAGTAGTTCTTAAATGCAGTCTAAACTAGATAAGAATATCGAAGCAAGGAATTTGGAAAACAATTCTGAACTTGAAACCAATTACATCTCTCGAAATCTCATTCCAAAAGTTAGTTGATTTACTGTTTGCAATTTTTCGTTTGGTTTCATTTCGGTGAGATAAGGTTTCAACCTTCATTGTGAGTACCAAGACAGTTTACTTTCCCTGGACCTAGCCGAGAGGATTGCCAGGTTTTCTCTGTGTCATAGCAGTGGAAGTGTATCCCCAAAGTCTAACGGGAAGTTTGAACAAGAACAACTATCTGGACAAGTGACATTACTTGATGGATTTTGAAATTTTTTGAGGGGCGGGATAATAACATAACTCTAGGGTTTTATTGTAACCCCAATTACTGAAGATTAAGCGCCACTAAGGAAAGAGAATTAAATATTTTTGGCAACAAAACCCAAATTATCTGTATTATAAATAATCAAGGATTAAGTTTATTAGGTAATCATTTAATATTTAATGTACATTGCGGCTTAATGCAAGACTATATAAACATTTATAAATAATTTTAATATGTAATAAATCAAGACTTATTAACTTTTACTTAATCTGCCCATCTTCGATTAAGACATATAATTGTCGCAGCCAATTAGCTTCAACTAGTAGCCTGAATGATATTCAGCAATTCAATTGAATAGATAAGCAAATATCTTGGATTGATAATGTTTAATTACCTACTTGCCTAGTCCACATATTTCAATGATTAATTGATAGTTCCATTTCCTGACTGATGCTGAAACCAGTATCAATATAACGTCAGCAAGCCTATGTCTTGGTGTTTCTCACTGTTTGAATAGGGAAAAATTATACTATGGAAGAATATGGTGACAAAAATTATGTGTTTAGCTAGACATCGCAAGAATCTTATGTGGTTATAAATTTGATAAAGTTCTGGACAGAAAAGAACAGTAATTGACTATTACTGAATGAGCAAATAAGATATCATGAGAACTGCAATTTTATTTTATTATTAATTAAAATTGACTACTGCTCCCACAGTATGTTTAACCTACAGAACACTACACAGTGGACGAAATAAAATACCTACTGTATGACTGAAAGTATAGATATTATTACTAATCGTAAAAAGATTTAAAAAAAATCTCTGTCCTACATGTGAGATAACAAAAAATATCATTTGAAAAGGCATTGTGAATGATGAATGATGAAAAAGAAATTCTGAAGAAGATTGTCTGTCCTGTTCCGATTGTTTAATTAAAAACATATGTGTTAAATAATTTACTTAAATAAACAACTACTATTACATATTAATTAATGACTATTCTTAATGAATGATTAGACACATCGGCTGAATATAATTAAGGCCACTAGTTGAATTACACCGTACACGTTATGGATTTGATATCTGTTTCTTGACTTTGCACCATAGATGTTCTATAGGATTTAGATCTGGGCTGTTAGCTGGCCAGTCTAAGACAAAATTACTTCACTAAGCACGCCGTATCTTGGGGAACATTGTTGTGCTGAAATATCCCAATTACCGGAAGGACCTCTTTAGCATAATGTAATACTGTCGCTTCCATTGTTGTCTTCAATGAGCCTAATGATGATGACACACAGATGTGTGTAAAACATATAATTTGTTTAGGGTATATAAAAAGTGGTTTACCATAGTTAAGTGCGTTTGAATTTAGAAAAATGTCACTAAATAAGATGGAAGATAAAAAAGTTTCGTAATTATGGCAGAAATTGTCAACATTTTCCCAGCACCAATAACACCTCTTACTTATTCGGAGAGAGGTCATAAACGTGCGGTAGCTTCTTACTGTCGTTCTCGAAAGATAACACATACAAAAATTTTCGAGACTTAGCAAAGTAACGTCTTTAGTTAAGTAAAAGTTGCCATGGTAGACAATCTATACAACTGAACACGCCTAGCGTGTTCCCGGCATTGTAACCAAAAAATTTTTTTGTGGAATATAAAAATCATTGTAGCATACGTAGCACAGGAGCCACTTGGAATTTGGTTAACTTATCAAATAATGAAGTTACACTTATTTTTATTCCAAAATACTGCTGATCTGTAAAATATTGCCGAAACATTGTGGACACGGTAGGCGTGTCCTCGGCACCTGAAGAAAATTTTGAAGAACAGCCAGGCGTATCGCCAGCCCTGAAAGTGCCAACATGAGTACCTTTCTTGCTAATACGCCCCCGTACAACTTTTCTTCTACCAAACGTCTCCGTGTGCTAAGATCGCTGAAGGGTTATTTTCTCCAAAATATTTTCTTATATCTTTAGGCCCCTTAAATGGGTCTTGTTTTGCCAAACTCACAATATTTCTATCATCTCGCCGCGATGTCTTTCTCTATTCAGGCACGCGAAATATTTAAAGTCGTTTGATACGTATCAAAATGCCTTACAGCATGGAAAACCATTGTTTTCAAACAATGAAGATGAAGAATGGAGCCCAATTTCTGTTGAAAAATGTAAGAAATAAATGGAATCGATGCCTCGACGCTGCAAAGTAGTTATTAAGAGCCGTGGACATGCCATGAACTATCAGTTATAGTTTAAACTATATTTATTAAACTAATTTCATATAATTAATATATTTGTACTTAACCTATGTTTCATCAAAATCAATTCTCAAACAATTCAATGTTTATTGTTATTTATTTGTCCAGCTTTGTTTGTATAAAAATTGGTACTCTTTAGAAATAGGTATTTTTGTAAATTACTTATCTGTTATTATTTTACACATTTTATTTATAATACTGTTCCTTTTGATCATGTGAATATTTCATATTACAATACATATATAAATTTCAGAGATAAACACAAAAAATATTTCAGTAAGTGACTACTACCGCCCTTGGACACTTGCAAATAAGAGTCACAAGTGCGTTACTGTCCTTTAAGGTTGAAGTATTGAAGTAGGGGAAGGAGGGGGGGTTAGGTCCTTTTTTGTGCGTGTGGAAATCCCCTTAGGCCGTCACCCTACTGGGGTTTTCGGTGGGGCGGTGTGTCGGAATCGAACCGACTAAAACCACACGGTCTGCCGTGCTGCGTCTAAAATAGGAGAGATCCCGGAACAGCTTTTATTAAGACATCCGGACCCTGAAGGGGGTTTAGGGCCTCCGGTGACCTCACTCACCCGGCCAAACACAATGAAGCATTGCTTCACGCCGGTTTTCTGTGAGGCCGTGGTATCACTCCGGTCGAGCCAGCCCATACGTGCCGAAGCATGGCTCTCCTACGATTGTTTAAAAATTTCTGTATTTACAATTAGTTCTTAATTAAAATAGCGACCACCACTGTATGATTAATTAAATGTGATGAGACATAGTAGTGTAGACGAAGTAAGTGAGTAATAGAGACACACGAGAGTATTTTTAGCACTGCATAGTTAAGTTTGTCTTTCGGAAAGATGGACGTACTATCTGCGTACGCGTTTGTTGACTGACCCCTCGGTCCGGTTTTTTGTAGACATATGGACGTGGACATCTGTTTGTTGAACGTATACAAAATACATATTTAGTAACATCACAATAAAATACTGCTTGTTGCTATAACAACTTCTTATGTGAATTTTAATAAACTAGTACCAAAAATCTCTTTTGGAAACTCTTATTAACCTGCACTGCTCATGATGGTATTGTATACTACTGTTACGATCTGAGGTTCGGGATTAGAAAGATACACTAATTTATTACGAAAATAGACACAATTTATTTCAATAATTCGCAATTAACACAATTACAATTAAATCTCACTATTTAAATAATCACTTGTACTTTACACTTATAGTTCCACTAGTTTACTCTTATTATTCGTTGTGTCTCGGACTGTCGCTCAACTAAAACTCAATTTATACCGCAATGCATGCGTCTTATATACCCGGAACGTTATTTGATGGATAAATGGGACATCGCTTTAAAACTTGAAACCACTTTGGAATTTTCTAAAACATCGTGGCATATTCCACAAATAGACTTATTAGTTCCGTGTATTATCAAAAGATGACGTGCATCTCAATTTAGGTAATCGTAACCCTCTATGACTTCATATTCTCGACAATAGATGGCCTCCGCGAATCTTTAAGCTTTCGTAACACTACTACTATTGTATTAAAAAGAAGTAAATGCCAGAAAAAACCTAGTGTTAACCTGTTTCTTATTTTTTAGTCAGTGATGGGGCTGAACATGAGAAGCCCAGTAAGAAAGACCTACTAGGAAGACGTAAAGATAAAAAAGAATCCAAAAAAGACAGAGGTTATGCTGCTCTTGAAGGAGAAAGTTCACCAGAAGAGGACACAGATACCAAGTTAGTATTTTAATGTTATATTGGTAAAATATCTGTACTAGATATTAAGTTTTGACTTATATTCCTGATGTTACCAAATCATTTGCAAATTTATATACTTACACAAGAAGCCATGTATTATAAACATACTGTTTTTTTTTTGTCATGGGAAGTACATTATATTGTTAATGAAAGTTAATTTGTACTGTTCAAGAATAAGACCATAGTAAAGATAACTTTTTTTAAAATGGTCATGGCTATTTTATAATAAAAAATTAGACCAGATATATAATGTAGATTTTTTTTTACTTTTTTGTTAATATGAGAGTCCTTGTGTCATTGAACACATGAGATATTTCATTACATTCTGTTGAAATTTGATGGTCAATATACCTACTCTTTCGTGATCCTATTGCAAATGGATGTATCCTTTTGCAAATTTTGAGCACAGATATATTTATTATAGTGATATAATACATTACATCTGTGCTCAAGGTCACACACATAATTATATATGTATATATTATAAAAAAGTTTCACCCTTCGATTTCGTTCTTATCCGACATCGCTCAGTATTTCAATAATAAAACATTTTTGACAGAAGTCCATCGAAATCAAAAAAGACTAAATCATTCAAATTCCCAACGAAAAGTAAGGAGAAGCGTGAAAAATCTCGTGATAAAGAGAAAGTCTTGGAAGACGCGATAAAACAAAAAGAACTGAGCGAAAAGGAAAAGAAGAAAGAAAAAGAGAGGGAGAAGGAGCGCGAGAAAGAAAAGAAAGAAAAAGAAAAGCGGGAGAAGCTGCGAGAAAAAGATAAGATAAGGGTTAGTCTATTTAACTTTATTAAACACTAGCAGTTCATATTTATAGATTTTTGCGCGGAACCCTAATTCTTTTTCAAAAATAAAAGTAGCCTAAGTTCTCCTTATAAGACCAGCTATCTGCCAGTGAAAGTCCCGTGGGAATCGGACCACCCGTTCTGGAGACTAGCTAAAACAAACAGACAAATGGACAAAAATTTTAAAAGCTGATTTTTAGGTATAGGTATCATGCAAATGACTGTATGAGTTTAAAAAATAACTATTATTTTGACATTACAAGCAGACACTTCAATTTTATTTATTTGTATTTATGTATTTATATTTGTATTTATTTGTATCGAGTATTGATTCTTTTCCCGATACTTTATCCAGTATGGTAAGATTAAACACACGAATTCAAAGGCTGCTGGAATATCCTGTAGACAGACCTGTCACTACATGTCGCTACAGAATTGGTGTATAACAAAAGTACTTGCAATATCAATCATACTTTGTTTAGATGAATGTGACATTCAAGCCAGTATAGTTAACGATTATAATCACATGATTATGGTGTAGCATTCACGGTTAATTTACCCACTGTGTACTGAAAAATTACAAAGACAACAATATAACATTATTGTATTTTTTTCAGTACTATATTTAATTGAGAACTTCCTTTTGCAGAGCTGGAATTAAACTATGTGTGACAAAGATTTTAATGTTTTTAGGACCCCGTTCCTCAAAAGGGAAAAAAGGAACCCTTATAAAATCACTTTGTTGTCTGTCTGTCTGTCAAGACCATTTTTCTCAGGAACCCGTTCACGCATCACGTTGACACCAAATACGTATGTCTGCGGTCCCTTGAAACTGTAAAAAAAATTAAGTTTCTAAGTCAACGCAATCAATAGATACTGCTATTTAAGCCTTAGATTTCACCAAATTTCAATTCGCAGGTTCATCAAAACCTATAGGGTACTTTCCATTGACCTAGAATCATGAAATTTGGTAAGAAGTAAGGTCTCACAGCACAAGTAAAGGGAAAAATCTGAAGGTTTTGAAATTACAAACTTATATTTTGCGGTTGAAAAGTTAACTTCGTCGTAAATCGATGTATTGGAGAGTATTTTTAGAATTGCAAAGTTAAGTTTATGTTTCAAAAAAGACTTGCAAAAATTTTCGAGAATTGATTCCCGCGATGGACTTCTATCTACACTAGATACAAGTTTATTTGCATACGGAACCCTCGGTGCGCGAGTCAGACTCGCAGACTCGCACTTGTCCAGTTTTTTTTTTACGTGTGGCAACCGCCACGGTTATGTCGGACTCGAACCGACTAAAACCACACGGTTCACGTCACTAACCTATAAATCCTGTAAGGTTGTACATGAAAAATATCAGCTTGTTGGCGCTCCTTGGGGAAGTCCTTCGTCCAGCAGTGAACGGCGATAGGCTGATTATTTAGAAATAGTCGTCTTGCTCTGCCACTGTTTTAATTTCTTTTGTTAACTGGCTTTTATGTCTCTTTGTCTGTATGTGGTAATTTTATTTGCTTTTCACCCGCGTAAGTCCCGATCCCGTGGGAATATCGGGATAAAAAGTAGCCTATGTGTTAATCCAGATCTCCAGCTATCTACATACCAAGTTTCATCGCAATCGGTTCAGTAGTTTTTGCGTGAAAGAGTAACAAACATCCATCCATCCTCACTCACAAACTTTCACCTTTATAATATTAGTAAGATAATTGAATCTTCTTCTAATCAGGGTTACTTTAGTACATGTACATACGTTTATGCACTCATTTAGATTCATGAAAATGTAAACAATTCTATACAACAATCGAACGATAACGTAATCGGACGTATTCAATTTCGTTACGCACACTAGCTGCAATTGAATGTCCGAACGGAAGAAGTTCATAACATTGCATGACCTGGGAATTGAACTCGGAATATGGTGCTTCTCAGTGACATGTACGATTAATGAAATTGTTTATTTGATATGAAATAAAATCATAACTTTACTATTAGCGATTCAATTCCATAAATAATCCTTCATTTACTCTAAAACTTAGAAACTAATATAGGAGGCTCATGAAACCAGAGGGTCATTTAACATCTTCTGGCGAGTTTTTTTGCGGGATGGGAGAGCCTTGCCCGCTCTTGTTCCATTTCTGTACCTTAATTTCAAGTACTCTCAATGACGAGATGGTGAGATACTCCTATGCTAAGGTGCTGCAGTACTGGCAGTCGGAGCCTTAAGGCGCAATTACACTTGGTTGTTAGTTCGTACTCCGGTGCACGAAAGCCCGATGCATTAATTACATTGTTTTGCTCGAATTCGGTCACTGGAATACGGGCAAACGACTCTGCGCCCGCGTTCGGGAAGGTACGTGCCTGCAGACGCCATGTCATCCGCCATTTTGTGCTTCGATCGATTCACGGCGTCGGGTATTCTGATTCGGGTAACCAAAACTAAAACTAGACTAGATTGTACGAAGACGGGCGTACTCGACTCCGTTCATTTACACTTAGTCGTTTGCCCAAATTCCATAGGCAATCGAATACGAGCTAACGACCAAGTGTAATTGCGCCATTAGCGACACAAAGGATTGCCAAAGCGTCTGTTCTCTGAAAGTATCAGTGTCGGGTAACTCACACGCCTTTTTCTCTTCGGGCACATTTATATTTTTGCGCTGGATCCTAATTATTTTTCCAAAATAAAAGTATCTTAAGTTACTCCTAATAACACCAGCTATCTGCCAGTGAAAGTCCCGTGGAAATCAGTCCACCCGTTCCGGAGATTAGCCAGAACAAACACACAGACAGACAAAAATTTTAAAAATTGATTTTTTGGTATAAGTATCTCGTACACATTCAGATGCATTAAGTAAAAAGCCATTATTATGACATCATAAATGGACACTTCAATTTTGTTTTTTTTTTTGTACTGAAAAGACAAAAGTTAGCGGGCAGGCTGGTCGTTCACGTAGAACAATACATTCCTTACCATATTTTTACAAAAGAATTCAAATAGAATTATAAAAGCGTCCCGAGACCAGGTTTAGTTCTACCCATCTCATTAAAGATTACTGCTGCATGTAAACATTGAGACAGTTCATGACCTCGCCATTTAATCTCTGCCAAAAATAATCTCTAATACATCGCAATAAGGAATAAGCAAAGGTGTGACTCACAATCACAAAACAGCTATTGTCAACGCAACCTTGCAATCGTCGCATTAGAAATGTCAAATAGAATTTATAGAATATAACGTAATTTGAATTTTTTTTTGCCGCGTTTCAATAACCTTAAAAAAATGTTGACTGTAAGTGGTGTACATAACATTTTGTCTATGTCAGGTTCAATTTTCCCGGTTCAGCAGTTGATACGTTTTGCATAATTTCGCTGTTCAGTAGGTGTATGGCCTTGGATAAACACAGTCGAGAACGGCCATGGTTTATTCAGTTCAGTTGGATCTTGAGTACGCGTCATGCATCACCTACGCAGTGTTTTCGCGAAGGTGGTAAACTTTTTCGAATTATTTTTCTTATCAAATAGTCTCTAATCAATTATTTTTGGACTTAGTTGGTTTTAAAATGATAAGGCAATAAAATCAAGTGTTGTGTAAAATATCGTTATTGGAAGTAGAAATCTAAAGTGATTTGCAGCCATTGTTTTACTATTTTATTTAGAATATAGCTATGATATCATAGTATTAAAATACTTTTGATATATTTACATTATACCCAGTGTTGTTTACGATCAGTGTTTAACAGAAAATGTTATTTAAACCTTGCCATATTCTCTGTTTTATAACGCACTAGCAGCGCCCCGCGGTTTCAGTCCCGATCCCGTGAGAATATCGGGATAAAAAGTAGCCTATGCGTTAATCCAGGTCTCCAGCTATCTACATACCAAGTTTCATCGCAATCGGTTCAGTGGTTTTTGCGTGTAAGAGTAACAAACATCCATCCATCCATCCATCCAAACTTTCACATTTATAATATTAGTAGGATTACTTCTTACTAAACACATAACTACCTAAATCCATACAGATTATTTACTAATAGAGAATTAAATCATGCAGGAGAAAGAAGAAAAAGCCAAATTTAAACTCGAATCTAAGGAAAAGCTAAAGGATGAGAAAAAGGAGAAGACTAAAGATAAAGACAAGGAAAAGGTAAAAGAAAAGGAGAAGGAGAAAGTTAAAGAAAAGGATAAAGACAAAAAGGATAAGAAGTTGACGAAAGTGCCGTCGACAGTGACGTCGGGAATACCCTTTGAAGAAATATTTACATTAGGAGGTAAGTGCAACATTTTTGATTAAACGCGGCAATTTTCACTGATTTTCGTATAATATGAATATTTGATTTTTTTTTTTTTTAATTACGAATTTAAGCTCTTAAATACATATTCGTCTAGACGACAATGAACAAAATTTGCCTAGAAGCATAATAAAAGTCGTTACTTCTTTACTATAATATTAAAACCGCAAAAGTGTATTTGTTGGTTAACGTTTACGTCAGAGTGTTGAAACGGGTTAATAAGATTTTTACATAGGCACATAATAGTTTATAGGGTGGAGAGTGACACAGGCTCATTACTTATTATGAATTATATTCCGAAAAAAATAAATGTTTCCATTGGGAAAGCTTTAGATGACTAGATGCTAAAACCCCGCTAATATAAATAATAGTTTAACAACGTACGTTTGTTTTAACCTTAGTGAAATGAAACATTTAACACAGAAAAGTAAAATACATTAAAACCGTATTACTAGGTATCTTACCTTACTTTTATGAAATAAAACTGCATAATATCCAATAGGAGCGCCCTACGTCGCATTTGTAGTGCCACTGATCAGCTCCTGTCCGTCGTGGCGTGGTGTTATGCGTTATAAATATAACAATACACGGTAAACGCTATATATTTAGATATCTTTCATCTGATTAATATCTCCGAAGTTTCGCTTGTTTCAACAACCACTAAATGTATATTCTTAGGATGTTATAGTACAGGCTCTGCTCTGTTTGGGATCAGAAGGCTGTGTGTCAAGTGTCTCAAGTTACTTTGCTGTCTTGGATTTGAAACAAAAATATGCTTTGAGAAACTAAAACAAAACCGATTCGATCAGATTACTGTCTAGGTTTCAATTCTGAATTTGAATATTGAAACTGCAATACTTTTTGGCTTCTTTATCTATATATATTATAAGTATATAACCTCAACCCCCCGCTCATCTCCTCCCCATAACAAGAGATACGCATATCTCAGTGAAGAAACATAGTAAGTATGCTTTGAATCGGTGTTGTAGTCGCTATGCCATCACTTGTATCACAGATATTGCACCAGTTTAGGATGTTAAAGAAAAGCTAAAGGCGGCGCCTTTTCATGCAGTAAACTACAATTGTTAACATATATACTTCTGTATGTTGTTTACATACGACTATTGTTGGCTATCGTTATGTATAAAGAAACCTTACCATTCTGTGTCTACGGTGTTACTACGTAACAGATAAATCACTTCCTACAAAAATATCGATACTTACCGTTTTAATTGCCTATTCTTTCCGGGCTTTAAAATGTGTGTAGGGTTACCTCTTCAATATATTTTTTTATAAAAAAATGGTATGAAAATGAAGTACTTAACGCTTATTTTTCATTTCCAAAGTTTTAGTAAGTAAACAAAGTTCTGCTTATTTTATATTTATGTAAAGATAAATAAATAAACTTTTCCCTTTTCTAAAATCTCGATTATTAAACCGTATGGTGGAAAATATTCCAAATCTTACAAAAAATTTCAATGTATAATTTGAGGGAAACAATGGCAAAAAGGATTAATGGGTCATTTTGTATAATTTCATAAATAGCGCTGCCTAACTTTTTTCTCTCACTTTATCTACATTCTTATACTGCACATAAATAACCATGTCAATTTTCACTATGAATTTTACGGTATTTAAAGAATCTATCAATACGATCTCGAATTACGTTTTTTGTACTTTAAAAATAAATGCGTGTGCGCGTGATGCAGCTTTTGGCAACCCATTGCGCGAGACTGCATCGTATAAGGTCCGCCGGCGGACAACCGGCCGGTAGGTATTAAGCGCGTGCAAGTACATCGAGTGACATAGGGCTGACCGCAGGTACAACAGATACGAATGATACGCGAACGAGTCGGCACATTCGTCAGATCAGCTATTACTGCTTAGTTTTATGAGAGCTTGTTATCAACATAATGTTAGCCGTTAAAAAAATAATATCGAGCAATTGTTTGCTGTTAATATTACCATTATATTACTAAACATGTTAAATGAGTAACAAGGCAAGTGGAAGAACGACATACTAAATATTTAGGTTTGGATATTAATCTATAAGTATAGATATAATTCGAAACTCATTGGTGTACTTACCTACACTATATAAGGTCGCATACCATAAACGTCTGCTATAATGACGCTTCGGACAAATATCCCATTCGCGGATCGTTCAAATTAACCTATTCGCGCGTATAAATCGTGTATTCATTAATTGTGACTCAACTTTCATTCTGTGTGTCGTAAAAATATCTAAACAATCTGTTAACTTATTGATATATTGTTTAAAGATTGTTAAAACTGCGGTTTTTTTTTATATGAGCCGATTAATAACAAAAAATGAGATACACCATTGAATATAAGCTGTTACCGATGCGATGCGATGAACCACTCCGATCGCAACCAAGAGGTTACTAGAGGTTCAAGAGAACCTCTAGTGACCATGCTCACCAACAAAAACAAAACAATACGCTGGTAGTGTCAGTGTGGTAAATGGCGATCTCCTGAAGGGTGGAGATGATGTTTCTTCGCGTAGTCGGGCAGCTAGAATTGAAACATAACTGCCATTAACACAAAATTACGTTTTTTCTATAAGATCTGTTTATATATCTACCTATATTTATATAAAAATGAATCCTTATTTCCCTTGGTCAAGGCATCACGTGTGAAGCGGGCGCGGCTGGACCGATTTCGCTAATCCTTTTGTTTTGTGTTTCTTAATGTCAGGAGATGGTTCTTATGAAAGAAAAAATTAAGAAAATTGCGCGAAAAATTAGAAAATTTAAGAAAACTTAATGACCAAATTCACTTTTCTAATGTAACCTTAGCGCTTTCGACATAACTGTCAGTCAATATTCATAGTTAAGACACAGAATACATAACGGTTAAGACAGGACAACGTCTGTCGGGTCAGCTAGTTTATTATAAATTTACAAGATTCAGTGTAATCTTAATTACTCAAACGGACTATAAAACAGTGCCTACGGACCGTTTGACTGTGGGTTCTAAATTAAATAATCACATAACAAATCTTGTAACATATATAATTTTTTTTTATGGTATAGGGGGCAAACGAGCAGACGGGTCACCTGATGGTAAATGACTACCGCGGCGGTACCATGGCACCTGTAACTCGAGAGTCACAAGTGCGTTGCCGTTGTAAGGTGGGAGTAGGAGAAGAGGGGGAGGGGGGAAGAGGGGTGAGGCGAAGGACGGGAACAAGGGAGAGGGAAGGGTTAAGGCCTCCGGTAACCTCACTCACGCGGCGAAATGCAGTGCAAGCATTGCTTCACTGCCGGTTCTTTGTGAGGCCGTGGTATCGAGCGGAGTCGAGCCGGCCCATACGTGCCGAAGCATGGCTCTCCCACGATGTATGCTTCAAATAGAATGCTTCTTAAGAATAGGTATTTCTTTGACTTTTAAATTTTGTTTTGTTGCCGTCATCTATGTTAATCTATTTCACCTTATCCTAGTATCCTTTAGAATAGTAAATTATTTATATGTAGGTATACCGATGAGATTTTCTTTATACTTGTGATCAACAATGTTGTTATTTCCTCTTACTACCAACACTCACATAATTCTTAAACGCCGTGTACATGTCTAAGGTGACATTCTTTTATACTGTAAATTTCCTATCATTCAAATCAACGCCATGCCCAAATTGCCGTATTCATATAAAATTATCTGTGAAATCCAAATAGAACATTCTTTGTTTAGTCGAATGATAAGAATGTATGTAAACAAGAATTATTTCGTACTGTTGTTGTTATGTCTTAGTCTGCGACGGATATTACACCTGTTCATGCATACATTTATTAAAAAAAAAATTGTGTTAATTATGAATCCTTTCCACCCGGAGTTTACAATAAGCGGTGAGTATTACTCTAAAGTCTAAATGGTAGAAATACTACCGTTTCTATTTTTTTTTTAATAGTTTTATAAATTACTAACTGCGCCCCGCGGTTTCACACGCATAAGTCCCGATGCCGTCTTTGTGTTAATCCAGGTCTCCAGCTATCTACATACCTAGTTCATCGCAATCGGTTCAGTAGTTTTTGCGTGAAAGAGTTATAAACATCCATACATCCTCACAAACTTCCGCTACGAAATTTCCTTATGCATATACATATTGATTATTTGGTGTAGCAAGACTATTTATGTATATATCTATGTACATATTGTCATTTTGTTAACTGTAATTTGTTCCCATTCACGTAATATTACGTATAAGCCTATTGTCGTCATTCGCGCCCATTGGGAATTTATTATGGGAAAATTGGATATTCATTGAAAAGGAAAGATTGGTAGAAGAGACAATGGAAGGAAAGAGATATTGTTTATACGGATGTATTGGGGGAGCACGTCGGGGTGTAGGTACCTGTAACGCGTGCCGGGAAGTCCGAGGGTGAATACGTCATACATCGCGTATGCTACGATCCTATAGTAGATATCGTATTTATTTAGTATAATCGTAGTAATTTTCCGGTAAAAATTTCCAATGATTTTCTACTCAGAATTATGGTCTGAATCTACTATTTTAAGATTCAGCAGGCCATTCCTTACACCCGTTATATCGAGTAACTTTGATTGGATGAAGATTAGGTATCTAGAGTTTAAATAGAAATGATACGCAGCATTTATTTGTGTATATCTAGTGTTTTTACACTGATTATAACTTTATCTGTCATGCATGATGACTATGATAAATAACAAAACAACCTTCACACAGTAGGCCGTTTTGAGATTTGTGGTTTGAGTTGCTAAAACGCTTGTTGGAACAATTTTCATAACCCTATAGTCACGTTGATTGTGGTTAAAGTACGTTGAGCCATTAATTAAGGATATAATTGACTCAATGATTTAACCTTGCCCTTTGTCTAAGGGTCACTAGTCCTATTTCAATACAGGACTCAGGATACAGTGTCGTAAGAACTTCATTTTTGTTGCATCAGAGTGTCGCTTGACCGCTTAACGAGTTACGCATAGGATATTATCATGACATAATTATGACATGTATGAATGATAAAGATTTGATAGGTATTTAAAAAGGAAAGCTAAAATATGGGACAAGTTTTATCTTCATTGTCTATAATAAAAATAAATAATAAGCACGGTCAATGCAAGCAATGGTCTGCAAAAAAACCTATTTATTTTGTACGAAAGTTCAAAAATGTGTAACAACCCCGACCAACATGATTAAATCATTAATGACTTGTAAATAACATGGAAGTAAGTAAAAAGACATTGATGGTGCTTATGAAGGATGGTGTAAAGCATCGTTCCGTGAACAATCCGTACCTGATAGGCTTTTATGCTTGAAAAAAAAAAACTAAAAATGAGAAAATAAATATTTTTTATTATCCGTAAATCGTAGATCCTTCAAAGATTATTTAAATGTGTATAAACAAGTCAAGACTGGTGTAGAAAAAGGTTTTATAAAACGTGTAGTATTTTCTGGAAAAAAATATATTCGTTTTTCATCAGGCGCTCAAAGTGAAACTGGGATTTTTTTTTTTAAATCTAGTAGAAATATCAAAGCGGAAATTCTACTTTTGCATTTGAAATGATAAAATCTTTGGATTTTTTAAATAAAAACTACATGCAACAAAAATGAGGTTCTTACCAGGGATGTTGCGGATGCTTATTTTTTCACATCCGCGGATGCGAATGCGGCTGCGAATATTTGAAGGCTAACATCCGCGGATGCGGATCTTAGAATATTTTATAAAAACAAGCATCTGCCCGCTACTCCACTCACGCTAACGATCCCACAGAAACCTGGGCCCTAAGTCTTTGGCTTAAAATAATTCCAAATGTCACCACGTGGCGTGGTGACATTACAATATTTTTCGATTCACTTTCAAATGATCAGTGCATATTCACAATTTCACAAAACACTCGAAACGACAACAAATATGATAAGCGCAACTAGCTAAATACGTTATGACTGATATACGAGAAACAAATGATACAAAATAACAAACGCGTCGAATCTTGTCACCGAACGAAATCTTCGTTACTATTGGTCATTACACACGTGCATAGGGCTCGCGGACATCGCCGGCTCCGCCTATTTTCTTTCTTGTCGCGACTTGTGGTACATCTGCATCCGCATGAATATCCGCATCGATTGATGCGGATGCGGATGCAGATGTTCAAATCGATGCGGATGTTCCGCAATTGGGGATGCGGAAGCGAATATTCGCAACATCCCTAGTTCTTAATACACTGTACTAGAACAGGACAAATAATATTTGCATGACGTAATTTGTTTTGATAATTAAAGTTATCATTAGTTATTTGTATAAGACACCATAGAGTAGACATAGCTTTCTCCTGAGGACTTATCTGTTAGAAATTTTTATTTTTATGTTACATTCGACGGCAATTCGACGGATCATTAATCTGAGTAATTACAGCAATGTGCATATAAAACAGCCGTTGGCCGTGCAACACAAGCAAATAAAATGGAATTCTATCGCAACATTATATGTAAACAGAATGATTCATTTGCTATTCCTGCAACATTAAGCATGCAGTAAGCTCATCTGCTTCTGCTATTTATTAAATGCGTAAGAGTTTGACAACATAAAAAACCGGACAAGTGCAAGTTTGACTCCGGGTTCCGTAAGCAAACAAACTTGTATGTAGATAGTAGGTTCATCTCGGGAATCAATTCTCGAAGATTTTTGCCGTCTTTTCCGAAAAACAAAATTAACTTTGCAGTTCAAAAAATACTCTTTCATACGAGCCCATCGATGTATGACAAAGTCAACTTTCCAACCGCAAAGTATAAGTAATAACAACAAATTAACGACTTTCGGTAACACAAATTAACGCTATTCTTCTTACCAAATTTCATGATTCTAGGTCAATGGAAAGTACCCTCCCTATAGGTTTTGATTTACCTACATTTACATAAGTATTTCGTATTCATTTCAACTTGATGCGTCATCGGGATCTTGAGAAAAAGGGTCTTGACAGACAGACAGACGGACAACAAAGTGATCCAATAAGGGCTGCTTTTTTCCTTTTGAGGAACAGAACCCTAAAAAAGGGAGCAATCTACTTCATTGGTGTTTACACAGTGTTATAAAGTCACTTCATGTAGGTAGGTATTTTGGTCCTCGTCTTGACATTATAATTGTATGTGCATAGTGCCTTGCTTCGTCCATTGTGAAATCCCCGCGAACATCTGGTTCTGCTATTGTTAGGTCTACTGCGCTATCTAAAATAATTAAAAACTCAGCGAGAGTATGAATTATAATACTCTCAACACATTGTAGTAAATGATAATCTCGTTTGACAGACATGCTTTATCTGGGCATTTGGTACCTACCTACTAGCTACCCGGTCACGCGTTGCTGTGGCTAAGTAATTTGCAATAAAAAATATTGTGACTATAATTTGAGATAAAAAGTATCCTATCTCTCAAGTTGGACCAAACTGCACACAGTGTGCTAAATTTATTCAAATCGGTTCATCGCGAACAAACAACGCGACACGAATCAGATGAATTAAAAGTTAAAAACAATTACTACAGTACCTAGTAGCCATAGGGGAATCTGATATTACATTATGTGAGCTACATTTAACGTTAAACTTTTATATTTCTGCTTCATTTAGACTTCGTCTATTCTGCTCGACCTTTGCGGGCAAGCAATTTTTTGTATACTCTAGGTTCGTGTGTCGGTTCGCCAGAGATTATCCCCTCCAACATAGTTAACAAAGCACAGGATACACTGCTGGCGTTGCGAGAATTTTTAGTCACTTATAAGCGCTTAACATGACCGGATGTTGGGTTAAGAAATCAGTATAGCCGATTGAGATATACCTAATTAAAGATTTGTAGGTTGGAAACCTATACACTACTACCTACCCAACCACGCGTTGCTGTAGCTAAGTAATTTGCAATAAAAAATATTGTGACTATAAATTGAGATAAAAAATATTGTGACTATAAATTGAGATAAAAATTATCGTATGTCTCCAGTTTGACCAAACTGCACAGGGTGCAAAATTTCATTTAAATCGATTTATTATATATATTTATTTTATAAATATATATTAGATATATTTATTTTAGGATTTCAGCGCGTACAAACAATGTGACACGATATTTTTATCTATAAAGATTTCCATTCATTAGTGTGTCATTTAGATTGATGTGCAATGACATTAAGTACGTGCATAAATGTAGGCGCAATACCACGTAGGTGTGTATTACCATATCCAATGCTCTACAAGGCAACATAATTAAGGACGTCCCTATTTATTGACAGATGTTGATTTGGCTTGTAAAATATCTTGTACTTAATTGGGTAGTTTTCTATGGTTAACATAATTTTTTTTCTTCAGAATCGGACACTATAAAATCTTGAAATAATTTAAGAATTGTCGTCGCCTTTTTTTAACTTTTAAAAGTAAACGATATGACAATCTAAGGCGTAACGTCACGCCCAGGTTCATACAAAATTATACTATTTTGACGTTTACAAAAAAGATACTGATTTGACTTGGCAGTCATCTCCTTATTGATTTTAATGTAAGAAAATCTGAAAAATGATAATAAAATTGCATACCTGTCTAGATTATATTATATGTATATAGTATTCTTCTATCCATATGCAACACCAACATTGACATAATTTTATTTCAGTTACTTAACCTAAAATACAAAAACATGATAAAAAATTGATAACGCGAATTTCGTTGCAGTTTCAGTGGTCACTTTGCCAATCTGTGCTCTCACC
This sequence comes from Euplagia quadripunctaria, assembly GCA_963859945.1. Lineage (NCBI taxonomy): Eukaryota > Metazoa > Arthropoda > Insecta > Lepidoptera > Erebidae > Euplagia > Euplagia quadripunctaria. The sequence continues at coordinate 11,298,276 of OY982580.1, forward strand.
CGCAGCTTCGCCCGCTAAAATCTCGATTCCAAGGCCCCATGGAAACTCAACAAATTCTATTGCAAGAACTTTCGACTTCATTTAATACTGCGTTAGGAAATATACTAACACACTTCGCATTTATGAGGATTCCGGCGACTGGGACCGCAATAAACTCGAACCGCGGTCCCAGTTGCCGGATCCATTGCATTTTAATATTTTTCTTCCGGCGACTGGGATCACCACTAAATGAATAAATAAATCTATTGTTCAAGCCAAAAATAGTACAGTCAAAGGAAAAACGTTTGACTGTACTATTCTATTCCGCGGTTCAAGTTAATAGGGAATATGCATGTTCTTTAAATTTACTTGATTTTTTTTTCCTTGAATCTTCATTGTCCAGATATTATACCTAAACAATATTTTTTTTATTTAGTTCGTCTTTAATTGCAAAAAATATTAAGTAAAATATGCAAAATAATGGAGCGAAATTCAAATTTGCAAAACGCATCACTATTGGTCGAACCAAAACATGACGTCACATTCCACGTCCTGTCATTTATCGGCACCGATATTCGTAGTGTTACGGAGAAAGATAGGTATTTCTGTGGTTTTTACCATTAGCTAGTGCAATTTAAGCATTCTAGTGATATTAGATATCATCTAGGACGATGACTGAAAGTGGTTTTGTCAAAGCACAATCGTACAATCTACCGTAAATAGTTGCATTCATGATGACTATATATTTTGCATCAAATCCAGATTTTACGTCCGTTGAGGTCAAAGGAATGAAAGCCGCAAGGTAATTATTATAATAAATGTTATATATAATCTAATACATAAATAAGATATGTATAGTTACTTCTATTCATGAAGTTTTATTGGACTTTTGTTACCTAGTTTAAATAGACAAGCAAGTTACCTTCTGCTTGATATTTAAAACAAATATAAATTACTGCTGACTAACTCATACTATACTAGCAATTAAATTGTAATATACTTATATTAAAGTGATCTTCACAACAATATAAACACGATATTGAAGATACTTCATCTCTTCTCATTAATTTACACCATTGTTTTCGTATTTTCGCATCTCTTAGTACAGGAAAAAATACTTTATTGGGCGTACTTCTTATAGTATTTTCACACTTAGGGACAAGGCAATACCTTTAAAATGGTTTTTTAACTTTGTCGATCGTCTAGTAATTACAATAAATAGTAATTACAACTGAAAATCGGTATAAAATTACTGTAACAGTTCAGTCCATGATGGATTTCCCCAGTATAAAAAAAAAAAAAAAAAAAGTATACTAAGTTTATGAAACAAACCTGAGCGTGGCATGTGACGTCATCCAAGGCCCGCGAAATATGGCGGCGTTCAAACAGATCAAATTTTATCGATGTTTTCAATGTTATTTTAAAAATTAATTTGAACATTGCCAAGGTTATTTATATTTTTTATTAGGGTAGAATGATGGAATAAGTTAATCAAAATTTTAAAAAAAGTACATGCATATTCCCTATTGACGGTGACCCTTCTGCTCGTTTGCCCCCAATAATATAAAAAAATGCGGTCCCATTTGACAGAATCTTCGCATTTATAATATTAGTGTTAGTATTATTATTTTTTGAATCAATAACATCCGAAAAATACTTCACTAAGTCTTATTCATATTTTAAACACGTGATCTTATTGCTAGTATAACTTTACATGATATTGTATACAATTTTTCACATAAAAATATTTACGACAGTGTTTAAATATGTAGTGTTTAAATAACTAATAAAACTCGCTTACTTCACGTTGAACGTCATAAAATGTGGGTTTGCATAATTTTGAGTCGAATTATGTTTACGCATATGATTATAAGCCATTCTTCTAAAAGGTGCACATTTGTCCTTGAGCATTTTTTTATATTTCTTAAAATGTATGTCGTATATATATATATATAAAGGTAAAAAACTATATGTACCTGGCAGTTTCATCTTGTTAAATTTGTATGATTACTGAGCAGCTTCAAGAATGATTAAGTACTTTACCTACCTTGCCTTGTTACCGGAATATTGACGTGTTGACATTTGTGGTTAGGATATTGTCTTATGTGGCTTAGACAGAATAACACGGGCCAAGACCATAATGTCTTTGTAATTTTAATTCTTACCAATTAATGTACCCAACTAACTATGTATATTCAGTGAAATTCGAGTAAAGTTTTTCCTAGGTAAAGAGAATTTGAAAATAAATCTAATTGGATTTCTAAGATCCTGGTACCAATATGTACATCAGTACAGATGTGGTTACAATTGAAGGTGTTGATTTAAACGACAAATGAAAACTGCACATATAACGCAGTGGCTTAAATGATCACATCTTTAACTACCGCCACGTCGAGTGTTGTGTGGTTGCTTCTGTGCGACATAGGACACAATATATTTGTATTATTTATGAGTATTTGTTCTGAGTTTATATCTGAATGAATGAATGAATACCTACAGTAATCGAGGGGCTCGTGGCTAAGTGGTAACCGAGTAGGTCAGTCCGAGGTTGACCATTCTTAACACGTTGAGAGCCCTCCGGTACTACGGTAACTGGTATTAGGAAAAAAAGTCATATCGAAGTTCGGCCGTTCGGCAGTTGGACTGAAAGCCGACCCCACCTTAGTTGGAAAAAGGCTCGGCGGAAGGGAGAGACCCATAGTACCTAATTGTAGGTAAATGTTACAAAAAAAACACGTTGTTGATGCAAATCTTCTTATATGCATGCACACACACAAGTAAAGATTACTATCTTGTTCGTACTTTAGCTGCTTGTTATACTGTTTCAGTGGCACTTCCAATATTCGGTGTCCCGCTTCAACAGTCGGTGGAACGTTCGAGATGTCACGACGACACCAGCCTGCCTCTGGTTGTAAGAGATAGCATCGATTATTTACAAGTAAGTGTATTCTTAGTTAATAAAAGTTTCTTATTTTCTACGGTAGCCAAAATTCTTGTGCTAAGGGTATTTATACACGATATGACACGACTCTAACAATTTTCAATAAATGCTTTTTTTATATGGCCATGCCTGTATATCTTAACCTTTGCCCAAAATCTCTTCTTTTTGAAGTGAAAACTTCTTTAGGGGCGTTGTGCACTTTTCAGGATGGGTAAAAAATGTTAAACTCGCGTCAGGACACGTGACCCTGATGTCCGACTGTCATCTGTCCTCTGTTTCTACGTATGACGTACGTACGTACGCATGAATTCGTACGACGGAGCCGAGTTTTTTATATTTACATGTACCGCGTCAGAGAGACACGGAGAGGAAGGGAGGGACAGGGAGAGAGAGAGAGTGACTATCGCCGCCCATAGACACCTGCAACTCAAGAGTCACAAGTGCGTTGCCGGCCTTTAAAGTAGGAATAGGGGGGAAAAGGGGAAGTGTCCTCGCTTGTTTTGTACGTACAAAAACCTCGCTCCGCTAAGCGGTTTCCACAGGAGCTGCGCTGAGCGAGGCTAGGTAAATGAAATATTCTATTGGTTCTTAACAAACACATCCCTCGCTACGGATCCTCGCACATCTCTAGTGGAAACGCAGCCTTATAGTTAATCTGGCCAAATATGTAACTACATTGGGTACAGACCCACATTTCGCACAAACAATTTTATGCAATATATACCTACTAACACATAGGTCGTCGTTTAGTTATTCCAGTTAAATTTTAGTTACTTTCTTACTTTATGTTTTAATGTATACTTTTTATTGCAACAATAACAATAATGTACGCATGTAAAATTTATAAATTACAAGAATATTGCACATCCGACATGGATAAATTATTGATACTCAAACAAATAATATAATATCTTTTGTAACCAATTTAAGCAATAAAGATTATTCTAACCTATTCCAAGAATTGACTTTCCTCAGTATTTATAAAACAAATTTAATCGTAGACGAAGAACTAATAAACGCTGTGGGCGCAGCCAGTAGATATAAAAAAAAACAATTATATGAAACCATACACAGTTTTAATATAAGTAAAACAGTAGAGATTACTGATAACTTACATACCACGGTTGGATAAGTATATTGAGCAAGGCTCTTGTTCATCAATAGAACAACATGTTACACATAGCGATGAAATCAGGAACTTTGCAACATCTGTTATTAGTTATTAAATGGTTACTTTACTCAAGAGCAATGTGACCAATTTATTTCACTAAGCTAGCATTCTTATTTTCCAAGATTTTCAGGTATCTTTATGTGACCCGGATTCGTATCTTAATGTGACCCGGATTCGTATCTTAATGTGACCCGGATTCGTATCTTAATGTGACCCGTATTCGTATCTTTACATGACCCGGATTCATTGCTCTCGAGTGTATACTATTATATCTTTTAATATACGTAATAGAGAGGCACCCATTGCTATCTACTGACAATTGTCGTACAGTAACTCCTGTTAACTGACCCTCGGCCTGACTGCTACTGTAATGGTTAATGTAACTTCGTTGATTTCCTGGGATTTTTGAAAGAATACCTTATATATTACCGTATATACATTATATATTCTTCTTCGTTGTACCCTCTCTAAAATGCTTGGTTTATGAGGGGATTCATGTTGGTAGAATACTGGGTGAGTATAAACCTGCAACCAGCTGATCACAAGTCCGACTCAGATTGAGTGAAAAAAAAACCGGCCAAGTGCGAGTTGGACTCACATGAAGGTTTCCGCACCATCGTACAAAATTTAATACTATAAGCCAAAATAAGTAGTAGGGGTACTAGAGACGTATTTTTTAATATATATATTTTAATTTTTAATTTATTACACATTCTGTGAAAATTTCAACTGTCTACCTATTACGGATCATGAGATACAGCCTGGTGACAGATGGACAGACAGACGCACGGACAGCGGAGTCTTAGTAATAGGGTCCCGTTTTACCCTTTGGGTACGGAACCCTAAAAATGCTGAAGCACTTTTAAAACGAAAATAAAATATTAACCATATAATATATATATAATAATATATATATAATATTTCCATGAGCTGAAAATCATAGCCGCTGTCTACTGGACTACGTTATACTACTTGCATACGATTAATGTTATTCACATTTTTTTGTCTGTGGCGATACGAACCGTGAGCCATAAGAGAAAAAAAAAAAGTTATTCACATTTTAAAGGTGCTCCAGCATTTTGCCGCTCAATCTGTGTTAACACATTACGCAATTTTTTATTTAATTAAAAACCATCGTTCCTATAAAATGATTTGTTTTTTGAGATATAGTAGTTAGAAAGTATCTAAATCGTCATTTCAGATCTCATTATAAATAATGGCCATAGACTAAAGAAAACGTTACAAGGTCACGTTGCCACTCCTTCATGCCTTTCAGTTACTTGAAAATCTTGCATAAAGTTACGGTTCGCGGACTTTTAATAACTACCTACATATCCTTCCATTTCCATTGGTGTACCTAGACCGGCACTTACTGGCAATATCAGTGATTCTTTTTCCGGTCGAGGAACAATGTAATATGTAGTAAGTAAGTAGTGTGTTCTTGCTCGCGTACATAAATTCGACTCAGTACCTGTTATCGAGATGATTACTTAAACCAGTCTATTATAGATTTTGCCTGGCACTAGATACCGAAAACCGGCAGTGAAGCAATGTTGCATTGCTTTTTTGCCGAGTGAGTGAGGTTACCGGAGGCCCTAACCCTTAACCCTTCCCTCTCCCCTCTCTCCTCTCTCCCTCTTCCCCTACTCCCACCTTAAAGGCCTGCAACGCACTTGTGACTTGTGTTTCAGGTGCCCATGGGCGGCGGTAGTCATTTACCATCAGGTAACCCGTTCTGCTCGTTTGCCTCCTATACCATAAAAAAAATATCGACTCAACCTACAAGCGACATTTTTTTTAACAGTTATCTCGGTATAAAAGAGAACATTAGTGATTTTGTCATAAACTTTTGTTTTAAATGGTTACCATGTATTATTGTCAATGTACCGTGTGTTCTTAAGTGTTGAAATAATGACACTCATTTGTTTGACGTTAAAACTGCATTAGCGTGTTAAATTGTTTGTGATATATTTTCTTTAGAATGTATCCATAACATTATATTCACTACTAAGCGTTACAATGACACTATTACCTATATTTTTTGGTTTGTAAATGTCAACAGCAACGGTACGTAGATTCAATTTAATCGGATTATATAATAACTTGGAATTTTAAATTGCTAAAAAAAAGTAAATTATATAAATATCAACCAAGAATGAAAAATAAAGTTATGATTTTTTTTCCCTCCGCATTGGTCGGTATACGCCGCGTTTTGCCAGCTTTTGTTAGTAGACACAAGCAACCCACCCCGGCTTCGCAGGGGTAGCAGAAACATCGTCAACAATCATCATCATATTTCAACCAATTTTCACCAAACCTTAACAAATTATACACCTAAACCTTCCTCATGAATCGCTCTATCTAATAGTGATATATAAATTGCATGAAAATCCCTTCAGTAGTTTTTGAGTAGTGGGACTTTGTTTTATAATAATAATTATGTTTTATAATATGTAGTGATTAATAGACGGTGACCCGTTTCAATATAACAAACACGATACCTCTGAAACTGTAATTGAAGGTTCCTTGATTAAAAGACTAAAACTGCTGCCTAACCGGCAAGTCGGTGACCCGGGTCGCGAGACGAATAGTGGAAACGTCTACGAAGTCACGGTAATGTTATATTCCAGTATTCTATCTTCATATAAACGATCGGAACGCGAATCATACCTACGCGCATCAAGTTCGGTATACACTCGGAACACAACCAGTCTTCGCAACTGCCCCATAGTGACGAACGGTGTGATAGTTGTGTAAGCAGTAAGCGTGCGATTTGTGTATTTGATTGAAATAAGTACAAGTACTTACATAATATGGCAATGGATTTTTAATACTATTAAATTTAAAAATAAACATTACGTACATCTCAGTCGAGGCACTAATATTTTTCAGTCTCAAATTTATAGGGGTTTTTTTGAAAAACAAAAAAAAAAACCGTGTATTTTTATTGAACACACAACATACACGAATTTTATTTTTTTTAATAAAACAATAGGTACAATATTTACCTACAATTTCAAAACTAGAAAGAAACTCAAGTAGGTAGATGAAATTATAATACTGTACGCGGGCAGCCCTTTCGTGTGTTTACGTACGGTGCGGCTGTAGGTAATTATTTCAAGGAGAGCGCCGAATTACAATACTGGATAGATAACATTACC
>OY982580.1:11305727-11372704 GCA_963859945.1 Euplagia quadripunctaria
TGTCATAAACAATGTACGTTAGTAGTACACAATTTGAATATAAGTTTTATTTAATTACAGATAAATCATGTGAACATACAAACAATAGCGACTACTATGGGACCTGCACTGAACATGTCTTTAAATCTACTCACATATCTCATCAGTAAAGCTGAAAAACTTTTCCCCGACGTTCACCTCACAAAGTAAGTCGTTACGAAAATAAATCATTTTTATAAAAAAAATTAAACTGACTTCAAAACCACAAATAGGCACTCAAAAGCGACGACGACAAAAGTCAAAATTGACTTCTAAAATTTTATTACATTGTTAGTTAGTTAGTTATTTATCGATTTCCTTGAGATTCCATCATCAGATCCTGACTTGATAATAATGGGACCACCTCGAGAGTATACCCTTTCGAACTAAAAAAGATTTTTTTAATCGGTTCACAATTGGCGAAAATATCGATGAACATACACAAAAAAAAATACATACAGACGAACATAGTACCTCCTCCTTTTTGGAAGTCGGTTAAAAATATAAACCTATATAAATTCCTTTACACTACAGTTTCGCTTGTTATATTCTAGAATTGTATTTTTTTTTGCTCTTAAAATCATAAACTGTTATTAAACTTACAACTTAGAAAATATTTTCAATCAATTATACACTGCAACTCCTCTTTGCCATACATAAACTCTCGTTCCATCTAAGGGCTGCCTTTAAGAGATCGCAGAGCGCGATAAGACCGCCAATTGTACAAGGTCTCTACTTTTAGTTTGTAAGAATATCTATATACAATTTTGTAGCATTTTGTATATTTTGTACAATAAAGAGTGTATGATGTATGTATGTGTGTATGTATCTAAACTGTCAATTTACAAAAATCACTGTAGTCTGGGCTAAAGAAGAACAAGCTACGTAACACTATTATATATTAGTATTTTTAGGGTAACAAACAAGCATGTCGTATGCTTGTTGTGTCGTATTGAGATGAAAGAGGTTTCTTTCATGTCTGAAATAAAAAATAAAACAAGAATTGCTGCAAAAGAAGATATGGTATAACACACTGAAAGAACATTTTAAAGTAGTGACGATCTATCACCATGGCGCAGCCGTCGCGCAGCACGTCTGAAGTCGCGGGTTTATTTCAGCTCAGTACAAAATATTCACATTCTTTTGGATGTTTCTATTAATAATGTGTATTATATTTACAAAAACTGTCAGTCGTAGGGACTGCACGTCAGAAGTGAAAACATGACTAACACATGTCATTTGAGCGTGACGGTCACGCGAGTTTAGTGCTTTTTCCCCATCCCAAAGGGTCCAACGCGCCTAAAGAAGTTTTCACTTCAAAAAAATGTATGTCTTGCCTTATTTGTTATAGAACAAAATAAGCTAAATAGCTCCCTTTAGGCATCGGCCTCGATGTTAAACTGACCTATAATACAAACTGACTTATACCGGCCGCAACATTTCAAAACGCAGACAAAAGTTTCATCCCCATCACCTGGATAACCTGGAACTGGATACGACCTTCAAACCTTCAAGAAAAGAGCGTACTCCTATCTTAAAGGCCGGCAACGCACTTGTGACTCTTGAGTTGCAGGTGTCCATGGGCGACGGTAGTCACTTACCTTCAGGTGACCCGTTTGCCCGCTATAATATAAAAAAAAAAAAAAGGTGCGTTGATTAATTACTGTTTATGTTTTTAAACCATTGCGTGACATTTGTTCCAGATATGTACCGCCCCTCGCATCAATTCCAGCAGATTTCCCAGACTCAGCCCAGGAAATCAGTTTAGAACTACGCAAGCAAGAGTCGCTACTGAACCAGATACACGCTGAGATGCACGCCGGGTTCATCACGCCCGCCAGGGATCAACAGCTTTGGGAAGCGCAGAGGATCGTCACACAGCTTAAAGTTCGTATCAAAAATAGTCGTGTAATCATACTAATTTATATCGTTCAATTTGATCGATTACAATCGAGTCGTCGACTTGCATCAAACCCCGGCGAAGGACATACCTACAATAAAAAAAAAAAAATAGTAGATAACTCTTCCTGTTCTACCTATATTTAGGTGTCTTCTATAAGCTGTTTTTGAAGTTTGAAACGTAAATTTTTTACTCATTTGTGACTTTATTACGTAGCTACGATATCAAACTGTGTTAGTTGCCAATTTAAATGAGCTATTAAATAACTAATTACTAGTATTTAAGCAAATTTTGACGATCGACAAAATGACGAAATAGCAACATCCGATCGTTAAACTATGATGTCACGGATTCATAAATAATTGGCATGACGTAACAAGACTAACTTGTTTCCAATAGAAAGTATCAACTCCGCCAATTCATTATTGTAGCTTGTGTAGCTGTCGGTTAGAGAAACTGTGTACAATCGGTTATGTGAGAATAATGGACTTTTCTAGGAGAAAGTTTAAATGTATTTAAGCATTCTTATTTCGACCACATCAAATAATGACCTACGGGCCTTGACATTGATTATATTAGTTGTTTACATGCTGTACACATGTTTAATTGAAATAGTAAACTAACGGAAAAATCTTTTAATAAAAATTAAGTTTAAGCACAATAGGGAAAAAGTATTGTGTATATTTTTTATAAATTTTACAAATAATTTTAGCGTTTGTTACAAAAATTAAATAAAATTATAACTCAAGTTCTCTTTGCAGAGAAAGCTCCGTTCTGTCCAGAAATCCGTGGAACCCCACTCGTTACAACAACAGCAAATATCTTTAGATGAGAAACAACCCGATGAGGAACCGACCCGAAGACTTTCGCAATCACAACCACAACCAAAGTCGACTACACCACAGGACACAGAAGCAAAAACACCCAACGAACTATTCACTAACCAAGAAGTAAAAGAATCGCCGAACGATCCAACTTTCGAGGCCGAATTCGAAGATAATTTCGATAATTTTAAACCAGAAAAGGAAGTCTTAGAACAGGAGCTCCCCCCTACAGAACCTGTCAAAGAAAAACCCAAACTAACAGAGAAGGAATTAAAAGTATTAAGGCTTGAATTGGAAAACGCCGAGTATTTGCAACTTAAGTCGTTATTACAAGCTAAAATTAACTCAGAACAGTTTGAAATCGTCAAACTTAGAAGCGCCGTTGCTTTGAAAAATAAACAAGAAGGAACAGTGTGTACCAAAGATAGCAAAGAGTGTAATACTCCAGATGAACAGGAACTGAGACAAAAGTTAATTAAAGAAAATGCATTACTTGAACAGAAAAGACTGAATTTGATAAACCAAATATTCCAAGAAAGAGTGGCGTGTATACAGTTGAAAATTGATCTCGCCATGAAAGAAATATTGTCTAAATCGTAAATCTCTAAGAATACGGTTGACGACAGTGTCATGTCATGCAAATGCGAATGTTCGGCCAATACTGGTTAGCTACAATTTAGCAGATTGCAGTTTTGGCCTGGCGAAAGAAATAACAACTACGAAAACTAAAGTTGTTTCTATAGCATATAGCAACTAATAGGATTTGATATTCAAACGTCTGTTACATCCTTTTAACGACGACATTTTAAAATGAAATGATAGAGATATCCTGCACTTTTTAGTTCGTGTTTGGTTAACAAATTTTGCGAAATCTAAACAGCATGGGATTTCTTCACAGTGACAGCAAATTAATGCTGGGAACGACCGTCTGCTGTTTCTGGCGTTTCTAAATGGGAATAAGTACTAAAAACATTGTGATAGATTATTTCGTATATGGAAAAGGTATGATTAGCTTACTATGGTGGGTATTTTTTAAAGAAGAGAATGTTTTTCACTTGTAAGCCTTTTTTTAAATTGGCCTTTAGCCACTTTTAAACGCGAAGTCGAAAATAAATAAAATAAATTATGTACTGTAAAATATTTCTATAATCAATCTCTTTTTAATAGGCTAGCTGACACTAAATAATGATTAACGATACGAAATAACACACGTACGCATGGGACATAGCTTGGGCACCCTACCAACTGAACCATACAAGTAAGTTGGACTGAGCAAGGTCTTTATTGAACAAGTATTACTAAAAAAACAATCGTATAGCTATAGAAAGTAACGGAAAAACATAGTAACGAAGTAGAAAACCGCTATAACTAATAATAATTAATTATTAGAGCTTGTCTTGTTTGTAAATAAGCTGGAAGTGACAAAAGCAAGGTCTAAACATACTGACAGCAAAACTTCTGAGTTGGAGATTTGATAATTCTAATAAAGTCATATAATTATTATAAATTATGTAGACTTAAATATTAGTATTAACTTACTACATTACGTATTTGATAGCATTATCAAATATAATATTGTAAAGATAATGCATTTTTATCTAGCATGACATAAAATTGCATTAGTACCTGGTTGTCGTCGTTGTCATGTTTAAAAATAAATTAAACTTGTATTTATTGACATTATGACAAAGTTGTATTTCATTAAAAAATGTTAACAGGAGTGTTTTTTTTTTAATATGCCTTAACATCCAACTCACTGGGCGATCGAGCTTCGTGTTTTTTCAATGTGTGTATAGACTAACTTAAAGCAAAACCTTATCTAAATATAAAATTGATCAAAATCGTTAGAGCCGTTTCCGAGATACACGTTAGGTATGTCTAAATATTCAAAGACGTTTTAATCAACTTCAATCGAACTGACAGATAAATGAAACGAGGGTAGACGCCTAACGACAACGCGCTCGATCTGTAATCGATGCTGGGGAGGAGTACTCGACCCTTTTTTCAATAAGATCCTGGCTTCGTAAGAGGCTATTAACGGATGATGTTATCGAAACAATAATCATTTCCACGATATTTATCCAATAATCAAATGTATTTATATTAATAAAAGAATTGCTCGTTAAAAGTTAGATAGATATGCAACTAGGTAATAGTCTGATACTCCATACTACAACGAAGAAGAAAAATATACATACGGTCGAATTGAGAACCTCCTTTTTTTTCGTCGGTTAAAAAGGTAAAAACGGCTAAATTCATAAACAAGCATAGCTGTGGGTTGAGGAAATCCCTACTACTATGCCATACAGGAAAACATAAATAACCTTGTACATACCGTAAATAATTCTTACAACTTATAGACGGTATTATCAGTAGTCACTGTTAATATAAGTTACACGCGGTCTGTACTCTGCAACCATTTTGTGATGCGGTTCTTCCTTACTGACAACTTCGAAGCCCTGTATGAGCGAAGGAACGGTAAGTCGAATGGCAGTATACCATTTTTATTACATCCAGCAAATTAGGGCACGCCGAATTCAGTAGTAGTACCATGTACTCATGTACCATGAGCGTATCCAGCGGGGGTCACCAAATGATACCTCCAGTGGTGTCACGGGGAATCATCTATTCCCAATGACGCCGTTGGTCTTAGGAGGAATCGTATTACTCCCCATGACACCCCCAGTGGTGTCACAGGGAATTAAAATATTCCCAGTGATGCGAGTTTTGCGTACTCCAACTGGGTAGAATAAATACTGGTTAAAAACTATACCTAATTGGGTGAAATTTAAGAATGAACCTTGGAATTTATGGCTTTTAAAAATTATCTTAGGTCATTCAAAGCTAGGCTAACTATAAGGTTCCAATATGCCTATTTCAACTTGTTATTTCTAGGTATAGTTTTTATTAATATTCTTATCCGTCATAAAATGACATCATATTGTCATTGCTTCTTTTCCTGTGATTATTTTTGGAGCGTAAACTAGTCCATTATAATTACTTATGAAGCCCCCACTAGCGCAAAACAAACGCGGGAAATCGGACTTAAGAAATGTTTACCTCCTTAAGAGCTGGGTACCTACTGGCACAGAAAACATAATACTATACATACTAGTACTACCGGTTACTATAAATAACAACATTGCGGTCTTTTTAATGCGGAGATTGTTCCTTGAGCAGCTGTGTTAGTACGGAAAACTGCAGTCTGACGACGGACAATTTGAATAAAAAAGTTAAGCAATGGTGTTCTTAGATCTTGATACTTGTATTTTATATTCACTGGGAGCGTGAATGTGTTAGGTAGGGAATATAGATAGTGATGGATTCAGTTCGACCGGGCCACGCCCAATACAATGAGGTCGCGTGACTTATTCAGATAGTACCTATCAGGAAGTAGCATTATTTGAAAACAAAAAATAATAATGTTCGTGTGTATTTACTTTGTTTTTAATATATTACTTTTGTCTATATTTTAATTAAAATTTATAGAATAAATTACTCAAATATAAATATTTAAGTAGGAAATAATACGATACTAATGCTATGCCTATATGCAGAACTGTTTTCATTAAGCTTGGACAAACTATCGACGTTTTAGAGGAAAGAGCCCCACAGCCAGATTAGTAACAAAAAGAATATCACTATTGGTTTGCGTAAATCGGCCGGCTATAGGGAAACCAGCTAGAAGTATTAGAACTATATGCTCGGGGAGGGGAAATGCATTTTCAAGGGTATTAGTAACATATTGTTGATCCGGTTGATGATAGTAACTGCTCGACACCAGTAGCCTACTTCTCTTATTGTCGACTTGCTGATAGAGGTAGAAGCCTCTGGTGATCGGCCCATCTACCCACCCATTCTCTCTGGCAGAACAATATACAAAGTATACGTGACTAATTATTCTAGAAGATCATATTATTACAAACTATTTATCAAAGTGCTCCAATTGCATAACTTTAACACCTTATCACTAAGCTTATCGATACTTTATCGCGATAAGAACATATCATAATTACCTGTAAATTTCTTCAAAAGTAATAATTCTGTACAATATTTCCTGCAATGGAAATGGCCACATGATTTCTGTAATAAATAACTCCACATCTCACACACTGCCGTCTCATCCCAAACTAGGCAGAACCTGTACTATGGTAACCAGACTGCTGATAAAAATACTTATATATTTCTAAATACATACATATTATAGATAAATTACACCCAGACACAACAAATTGTCGTGCTCGTCACACAATTATTTGTCCTAGGTGGGAATCGAACCCACGACCTCTGGCTTAGCAGTCAGGGTCACTAACTGCTAGACCAACAGACCAGACATATAAATATTAAATGTCAGATCAGATCATGACCCACATTATCAAGAAATCGAGAGTCAAACGAGTTACGAGTTGATTAGTTTAAGATATTCTCTTTTTTAACCGACATAAAAAAAGGAGGTTCTCAATTCGACCGTATATATATATATATTTTTTAAATGTTTGTTCAGCCCTCTTTCCGTTATTTATGAACTGATTTTGATTATTCTTTTTTTGTTAGATGGGGTATACCTCAAGGGTGGTCCCATGTCAACGAAGTCAGGATCTGATGATGGGATCCTGATAAAATTGAGAGAAACCCTCGAAAATTGGAGGAACGAATAGTGTTTCTGTTTACTTTTCATTACTTTATCAGGTACTTGCGTTCAGAAATCATCATATCATGTATCTAAGCTGATGATGAAAAAAAATCATCAAATTATCTACGTATAGCCATTTCTACGTAGGTACATATAAAATTTAGATAATTAATCAGTTTGTTGTTTGGCGCCGACTCAAAATAAGTTTATATAAAATTTGATAGTTTATGTAAATAAGCTCAAGCCTTAAGAGGTTTATTTATTTATTGCTTTTTAGTTATTTCGTCGGTTTAATTTTTAGTTTAGAAGATTTTTATACACGCTTTATATTAGCTTGACCTGTATCTATCTTACTTACTTACTACTTAGTTTTCACCAAATTCAAGACTGCCAATTAGCTTGAAAATTTGCACACGTATCAAGTTACGATGACAATTCAGACCAAAACTCACGACTATCTACGATTTGTCTATCGAAGGTGTGGAGCTAGTGAGTCATCCTCCTTACAGTCCCGACCTGGCATCTTGTGACTTTTATTTATTTCCAAAAATAAAAGATCAACTTAGAGGATTTCGTTTTATGAACCCTGAAGATGCCGTAGCTGCGTTTGAAAAAGAATGAAAGAAGAGATCCTTAGAGAAGAGTGGGCTCACTGCTGCAGTCAATAGTTCCATCGCATGCGAAAGTGCTTAGAAAGGAACGGAGACTAGTTCTAAAAGCAATAAAAATATTAACAGGCTTCTATAACATTCCGTTTTTTATTTTCTAAAAACTTTCAGTGTGACCTCCGTACAAGTTGGCGCACCACATCAAACGCATCAAACTTACAAAATTTTTCAAATTTCTGTTAGAACATTGTGAAATGAAGGTTTGTAAGTGGGTATTGTAAGCGTATGAAGTCGTGGGTAACAGTTACTTTCTTATAGGTAATTGAAAAAACTAATAAGTTTAAAATAAATGTAGAAATCGTGGATCTACGTGCTTGACATTAAATGTTTCAAATATGTACTTACTTCATTGGTAGCTTTTTATAAAAGTAGATTTATTATAATAAAAACACAAAATACGAACAAAAACGTGTTACCCAATTATGAATAAACTGCTTTGAATGAGTGTTTTGTTTACTACACACACTTACATACACTAACATGGCGTTTAGTACCGTGGGTTTGATTCAACTATTTGTCTAACCTGGCAACAGTGGCGTAACAATAGGGTGGCAGAGCGGGCAAAATGAAATGGGCCACTGGCCAGAGGAGGCCCGCGCACCTAATGCCCTGAACATAGGAGGTACTAATTACAAAATGTACTTATTTAAAAAATATTAATATTGTGTTTAATAAGTTATCTAATTTAATAAACCTAAAAAAACACGAGTTATATAAATGAATTATCAAGATAACGGCCAAGTTCGAGTCAGACAATCACACATCCGAGTAATTAGCCACGGGCCTCAGATGGTATAGTTACGCCACAGCCTGGCAATGATTGTTCAAAAATGGGTGTTGTGTTCTTGTAATCTATGTTAGGTCTTTTACGACACAGTGATTTATCTCCTAGTGTGGGAGCACAAGTGGCTTCTATGTAATCGCGGAGCAGTTATCTTGTGTTTATTTATTTCACAACCAGTTACACGATCAGCGCCGGCCCTGGCTCTTGATACGGGCAGAGTGGAGTGGCCAATTATCCCTAAGGCTCCACACTTTTGTTTCTGTAAAAAACACTGATACGGTTTCAATTAGAATACAATATACCTGTTTGGAACCCTATCTTTACTAAATAGTCCTATAGACTGGAGCTAGTGCAGAAAAAGTTCTTACGCACAATTTATTACAAATGTACGCGATCCAGACTACCCTATATTGAGTTGTTAAATCATTTCAATGTTCTAAGCTTAGAATCTAGACGTCTACTTCTAGATGCCATGATGCTAAATGGTCTATGTAATAATAGATTTGACTGCACAGCCATCACAAATGAAATATGTTACACGGTACCTAGAACAGTCTATCGGCGCCATGCGCGAATATCAACTTTTTCACACAACATCATGCAGGACTACTGCTGGTGTCCGCATACCTCTTCGACGCCTAGTAGAGACGTACAATAAATATTTCAATGACATTGACATCTTTGCTTTATCTAATAACCAATTCAAAAGTTATGCCATTGAACTATTATCCGTTTTGCTAACATCTATCTATCCTGGTTTTGTTTGGATCTGATCCTGAATATATTGTTTCCTACTTGTACAATTACATCTCCTTTTTTATTACTTTTATAATTTATATTTAAGTATTTGCGCTCTCGAGCATTTGTAACAATGTCCTGACCTGTTTCCTCTTTATACAAATTAATTTGTTTTTGGTAATTTGCGAACAATGGTATGGGTTATGTGTTTACTGCATCGTATACTTATTTAATGTCATATAGTTTGGACTTTAACATGTAACTGTTTTTTGTTCCAATAAAGAAATGAAAGAAAATAAGGCAAACTAGACACGTGACTCGGGGCGCTAATCTATAACGAAGCGCGCTGAAGTTTTTAAGCGTAGAAAAAATAACTAGTCAGCTTCCAAAGCGCGCCACGTTTACTTGGTTACCTCTTCATAGCCTAATTCCAATTCCATAATAGAAACTGCATGATGCAATAGGAAGGCTGCGTCTTGTCGTTTCGCTCATCACTAAAGCACTAGTGTGCGGAGACTTTATGGAAGAATGTACGTTATTATTTAACAACGATAGCTCAAGACTACTTCTTTCTCGTAGTTTTCTTTATTGCTGAAGGCCGTGGCCGTCTTGGCAAGCCTTAGTCGTGGAGCTGACTAGCTGCTTCCATGTCATACCACCCTGTCTTCAACTTGTCTGAGAGCAGCAGTAACAGGAATACCCGTTACCTTCTTTAAGCTTTCAGACCAATAAGAATCTTCCCTTTATCAAGCACAACCGTAGCCAATATTCCTGTTTTATTAAAAGATACAGCAGCCATTGTTTTCTTTACCTATCGGGACATTATCACAGACATAGGCTGTTCAAGGAAGTAGTTCTTCATCTTATTAGGAACATCCAACAAATAATACAGCTGGGTTTTTTCGCATGTAACAATCGAGTTCACGTAGTTAGATCAGTCGTCTTCAATTTTTTTTAATATATCACGAGACCACGGCACACGTTGCTCAGCCTCAGCGCATCAGTCACCAAGTGCGGTACCCAGGATGAACAAAGTTTCCGTTTTTCAAATGGTCGTGAAGGATCCGATGAACAGTTGGTGCACTTTACTTAAGGGTTTCCTCGATTTTTCGATATGTCACACGTCGGTCTTCCTCTTTGTCTTCTCTGGTTGTCACTTACTACCGGCCCACTAGACCTTGCATCATCCTCCAAATAAAAATTTCCGCCATTGAATTGAATATACGCGAGCGCAATCAAATAATAAGGTATAGGGAACTGTAACTATTGGTATATATAAGTTAACTGTACTAAATATACAGAATATCCGAAGGTATATTTTTATGTTTATTAGTAGGTAATTTTAGTTTTCAAATTGAAATACACCTTCAACTATCACTGTCACATTTTGATTCATCCTAAGGTTGCTTAAAAGAGATAGCTTTCATTATCTGTCTGTCGCATGTATGCATGATACTTCTACGTTAATAATAGTATCTGTCTATCTATTTATGTAATGTATGTTTGTACTAGCTTGTGTCCGCGACTTCGTCTGTGTTGAATCTCTCCAATACAAACTTTCAACCCCTACTTCACCACCTTAGAATTTTATATTCACGACAAAAAGTAGCCTATGTCTCCGAGAACCCCCCTCTATCTCGATACAAAAATGTATGAAAATTGGTTTAACGGTTTTGGAGTTTTCATACCAAAACCCCTAATGCACAACAGACAGACAGAATTTACTTTCGCATTTATAAGTACCTAATATTAATATAGATTTAATACATATTAAATGTTTTGTAGCACGGAATAACTAGTAATAATCAGTCTGCAAATACATTTGCGCCAGAGGAAGTCTGATATCAAGTCCGTATTATTAAAATTATATTGTACATATTATAATTTTCCTGTACCTAGTCATCCTTCTGATATTTTAAATTCCTACAATACATTCATAATCCTAATCCAATATACTTCACTATAGCTTTTTTGCGAACAAATTATTTATAAGAATTTTTAGGACACTGTATCAATTCAGGACATGAGTATCTGTTTGAATTGAATGCTTTCGTCTGGTCCAGTGTCTCTACCCTCACCAAACAGCGAGCTTATTCAATCAACGCCCAATACACATCAATGGCACTTAAGTGATGGAAGGCCACGACTGGTCTAAGACACTCGAAAGCCTTAATAAAGGGCCATGATAACAAAGTATCAAACAACTCCTGGAGCTCAAAAGATACAAAACCTGTGCAGTAACACGAATCCTCACCGGACACTTCAAAATTAACGAACATATGTTCAACCTACAGTTGGGAGATAACACAATATGCAGATTCTGTCGAGATGCAGAAGAAACTGCAGTGCATATTGTATGCTTTTGTGGCCCACTAATGGGAACCGAAGTATTAACCTAGGGTTGCACATCATGCAACCACAGGAAATACAAATAATCACTGCTGATAGGATCCGGAGATTTCTCGGAGTCATAAGTCTGAGCAGTAAACTTTAAAGCAAGAGTGCGCTACAAAAGACCAGAAATTTGTCGTGGGAGAGCCATGCTTCGGCACGTAACGGCTGGCTCGACCGGAGCGATACCACGGCTTCACAAAAAACCGGCAGCGAAGCAATGCTTGCATTGCTTTTCGCCGAGTGAGTGAGGTTACCGAAGGCCCTAACCCTTCCCCCCCCCCTCTTCCACCTTTCTCCTGCTCCCACCTTAAAGGCCGGCAACGCTTGTGATTGTTAAGTTGCAGGTGCCCATGGGCAGCGGTCATTTACCATCAGGTAACCCGTCTGCGCGTTTGGCCCTTAAAGCATACAAAAAAAAAAGAAATGGTCGAGGCAGCAATAGGCATTTAAGACAATAATAATCTATACATCTATACAAATAAATAAAATTGGAATGTCTGTTTGTAATATTAAAATAACCGCTTTTTACTAAGTGCATGTATACACGGTACATGTACCAAAAAACATTTTTTACAATTTTTGTCTGTCTGTTTGTTTCAGCTAATCTCCGGAACGGGTGGGCTGATTTCCACGGGATTTTCACTGGCAGATAGCGGGTGTTATAAGGAGTAACTTAGGCTACTTTTATTTCGGAATAAGAATTAGGGTCCCGCGCAAAATATAAAAATATGTCCAGCGTGGTGCTGGTTTGTTTCTGCTGATAAGTATGTGCGCCAAAGCTTCATGCAAGGATAGGGTTAGGTTTATAGGCACTGATAACAACTTACAGTTAGATAATATGCGCCGTGTGCTTGTTTGCGAAGTTAATGGTTTAATTACAAATAGAAGCTAAGTAAGTATTTATCTAAATAAAGCTTCTATTAGCGTGGGATCGATTCCCATCCAGGACAAATAATTGTGTGATAAGCACGATCATTTGTTGTGTCTGGGTGAAATTTATCACTACATATTATAAAACAAAGTCCCCCGCCGCGTCTGTCTGTATAATTTGTTAAGATTTTGTGTAAATTGATTGAAATATGTTGATGAATGTTGAAGATGTCTCTGCTACTCTTACGAAGCCGGGGCGGGTTGCTAGTGTATAATATGTATGTATTTAGAAATATATAAGTATGTTTATCGGCAGTCTGGTTACCATAGTACAGGCTCTACCTAGTTTGGTATCAGAGCAGGGATGTTATAGAACTCCGTAACCGTAACCGAAACTATCAGATATCCGAAATAAAAATCTATTTGAAATAGTAACCGTAACCGATATAACAGTCTCTTCGGATAAAGGCGTAGTCTAAATAATTCATTTTACTATAATATATATACCAAGATGCAAATACATACTTTATATTAATTGTATATATTGCGACTATTAGGGGCTATTTTTATTGTGATTTTACTAGTAAATGATAACCTAGAAATAATGTCAAATCATTACATCTTTGTTTTCCTATTTTAATTCCTTAAAAATCTAATATCCGTAATCGAAACTATCGGATAATCCGAAATAATTTGATATCCGTAACTGTATCCGAAACCAGTATAACATTATTCATATATCCGTATCCAGGTCCGAAATTTCATATCCGTAACATCCCTAGATCAGACGGCCGTGTCGCCGTGTGTGAGATATGTCAAGTTATTATTATTATTACCATTATTATTTTCAAGACCTACCTATATAGATATATTTTCACACTAAAACATTAGATGTATTTATAGTTCATTAGAGGAGTGCGACTCTTCTTTGTTTGAGCCGACTTTGTTTGAAAATTCACTTTAATATTAGAACACGTTCCACTTATTTTCAAATTGCTGATGCGTTAGTCACGCAAACTGCTAGAATAAACTGAAATAAAAACGCCAACTTGACTGCGATTTTAGGTAATTATGATTTCTACCAGGAACGAATAGAATATCCATTAAAGATATAAAAAAAAAACAGTCAGTCGTAGGACTGCACGTCAGAAGTGAAAACATAACTTCACAATGTATTTGCATATACATACACACACACATCTGTATATATATAAACATAATTAGGTTAAGAATAAAAAGTAGGTAATAATATATCTAAATATATACATAGGGTACACTGGAAGTTCTGCGCTCCTGATCGCTCATAAATGTTTGAATTTCGATTTTTTTTAACTAACTCCCGCATTAGGAATTACTCCTGTGTCGCGGGTGACTTTACAAACATACAAAACGGACACAAAGAACAACCAGACTCGAGTGGGAATCGAACCCACGACCTATGGCATAGCAGTCAGGGTCACTAACCACTAGGCCAACAGGCGAGCCAATTAAAAAATAAATCTGTGGATTATTCAAAAACCGTGGAAAAAAAGGCACTTAGAGTATAAGACACTTCTTAACTAATTCAAGCCAGCCGGGAATGAGTCTGGCCTACCTACCGACGGATTTATCTCCATTTAATGCAACGTCATGTAGAAGTCAAGATTATATAGAAGGAGGCTCCAGAACTATACAGGTAGCACTAAAACAAAGACGAAAAGAAAGAAAGAAACTACGCATCCATGGTTTCCGAACTAATTTCTGATTTTATGGTTATTTACCTACTGTTATTTCCGTAAAAAAATATTTTACTACTGCTGTATCATAATGAACACATCAAACATGACGAAGTCCAATAGCTATCTATGTATTGTGCATGTGTTCTAGTCAAAGATAAACTTAGGCTTGCCTTGAATACAAAGGCATTCTTTTCGCAGTACGAAAGTCTTTCTTGATTCCTTTCTTGTAAAAAAAAAAACAGGCAGTCATGGGACTGCCGACAGAAGTGCAAACTTAAACGATACGACGAACTTAAAACGTCACATTACTCTCCTACTCACTCACTCACTCACTCACTCGCCCCACTCGCCACCACACTCCCCACTCTCCCACTCTTCCTCCCTAGTTTCCCTACTCCCATTCGCCCCACTCTCCCCACTCGTCCCACTCGCCCCACTCGCTCCACTCTCCCCACTTGCCCCACTCACCCAACTCGCAACACTCGACCCGCCCACCCCTCTCTCCCCACTTGCCCCACTCGAATCACTCGCCCCAATCTCCCCACTAGCCCCACTCGCACCACTTGCCCCACTCGCCCCACTTGGCCCACTCTCCCTCTCACCCCACCCGCCCCCCACTCGCTCTCGATATTTTTTTTTTTATATATAATACACTCGGACACATTTTCCATACATTTTCGATCAGGGTCCACGTGACCCTGAAATCTGACGCGAGTTTAACATTTTTACATATCTCAAAAAGTGCCCAGCGCCCCTAAAGAAGTTTTCACTTCAATAATTAATTTGATTGAAGGAAATGAAGATTTTTATTTTATTTTTGTAATAAATCACCCCACTCTTTTTTAATTATAACTTAATTCTTATTTTAAACTTATTAGATTTTTTTAAATTATAATGAACCAGTGTTCCACTTTTTAGGTCATTTTTGCTAAAAAAGCGTGATGTTTTAAGCTTTTTAAGACATCATGGATCACACGTTACTTACTAGTATTCTTATTAACCACTCCAACTTAGCGATTGTGCTTAGTGCACTAGGTGGGGTTCGCGGTTCGCACCCGCAAATACTTCATCGCACATCCAACGTCTTAGCCATTACGTTACCACCATGTGCCGCATTTAAAACAGTTAATTAACCATTTATATGCTTATTACTGTTCTATGTAAGTTCTTTTAGTAATCATAATCATACTAGTTTAACTCTTCCTGATCGCCTTTAATCGAAGTCGACAGTGACCGGCCCACCGCGGCACTGTCAAGACCGGCTTCCTCTACACTTCTACAGCAACGGACTCCCTATAACCATGGGTACAGACTCTAAAGACCTGAGACCGCAGATGTCACTAAAATAATATAAGACTAGCAGTTGCCCGCGACTTCGTTCGCGTGGAAATGTTGGTGAAATCTACTCCACGGGAACCGTATTTTTCGGAATAAGAAGTAACTTACATGCTATTCCAGACTATAATCTACCTCTGTGCCAAATTTCATCCAGATCCGGTCAGCCGTTTTTGCGTGAAAGAGTAACAAACAACCATCCATCCATCTATCCTCACAAACTTTCGCGTTTAGGACGGAACGAAGTCTATGAAGTTCATTACTTTACAGACTTAAGAAAAATATTGGATTTTAATAAACTGCTTCAAATGTTATTTTTATTACTAACTAGCAGCGCCCCGCGGTTTCACCCGCGTAAGTCTTGATCCCGTGGGAATATCGGGATAAAAAGTAGCCTATATGTTAATCCAGGTCTCCAGCTATCTACATACCAAGTTTCATCGCAATCGGTTCAGTAGTTTTGTGTGAAAGAGTAACAAACATCCTCACACACTTTCACGTTTATAATATTAGTAGGATTCTTCGCGGTATAGTAACAAAGATATTAAAAGTTAGAAGACGAAAATTAAGGATCGTTGACACCTATAGTTCCGGTTGGGTAAGCATTAGATTCTAAACACGTATCTGGCATATTAGTCACACCTTTAAGCATAACGATTAGACAAACTTGACTTCGCGTATGGATCAAGAAATCAGAACCCATATAATACTTACCTATACATGCCTATAGTCTGTATTAATTTGCACATAAGGAAACTAAATCTCTATTCCAACTTCCGTATATATAATTCTTTAAAAAAAAACCGACTTCAAAAAAAGCTATTCAATAAAAGACTTATATGATTTTCTCATGGATGCCATTGTCAGAACTGAACCAAATTGAAATGGGACCACACGGGAAGCACTAGCTTTCAAATAAAAAAAAGAATCATCAAAATCGGTTCACTCAGCCGAAAGTTCTGAGGAGGTTCTAACAAACATAAAAAAAACACAGTCGAATTGAGAACCTTCTCCTTTTTTGAAGTCGGTTAAAAATAACTAGCTGCCCGGCCACGCGTTGCTGTGGCTAAGTAATTTGCAATAAAATAATATTTTGATTATAAAATGATTATAAAAGTTGTCTATCTCTCAAGTTGGACCGAACTGCACACAGTGTACAAAATTTCATTATAATTGGATCATTAGTTTGGGAGTGCATCGCGAACAAACAACGTGATAAGATTTTTTTTATATTTGTACAACTATTAACTTCGATTTAGCCTATGCAGTGACAAATAGTATGCCACAAAGAGGAGCACGAATACTATCAGTGGTGATGCAACAGCATTGTTGAAACTGGAGCTGAGTAAAATTACAAACTTCGAATTATACCTACACTATCAGATTTCCAGGATGCAACAGATGTTCACCTTTAATCA
Source organism: Euplagia quadripunctaria (assembly GCA_963859945.1). NCBI lineage: Eukaryota > Metazoa > Arthropoda > Insecta > Lepidoptera > Erebidae > Euplagia > Euplagia quadripunctaria. Next base: position 11,323,028 of record OY982580.1, read on the forward strand.
AACCATTTAGCCCGCAGCAAGTTTCTATAGGGAATCACGTTCAAAAACTCCTAAAAATTCTGTTAATTGTTTAGAAAATTAAACATTTTATACATCGACAAATAATGACATACCTACTATTGTGATATATCATTAAAATAACAGAAACATTCAATGAATTGCATCAGTATTGTCCGTGTTGGAGTTTGGACGTAGGCGTGAACGGCCAGCCATGGCCACAAAAGCAGAGGCCAAACCCCAAATGTGTATGCAAATTAAACGTCAATGAGATCACCGCATTGTTGGACTCCTCGACCTTCGCATTTTACCACATTATTCGACTAATCAACAACATCAGTAAATGTTTAGCGTCATCTTGCTTTGAGACATGGTTCAACGATTCTAGGACTGTAGAAAATCGTTTTTGTATTCAATAATACTTCGGTAACGCTATCTATAAGTACTTTGTCTTGCTTTATCGTTATAAACCTTGGACGTAACTGCATATAGAGATACGGATATTAAATATATATGTATTGTTGTGAAGAATTACATGAAACAAGTATCGGTATTTATGCAGACTTTCATTGTATTGTAATTAGACACAAAATAGTTTCAAGTAGTAGTAGTTTTTGGTAAGAACCTCCAGTATTTTGATACTTTGAAGGGAGCGTTGGAAACATGTAGGGACGCTTCCATGAGCACTGGCTTGAGGCAATTTATAGTGAACACATAATCTGAGCTTTAATTCTGAAAGAACTGTATTTATATTCCACCTTCAAGCCGGAATCTTTGTTTGCCACCATAGAGGTGTGATAAGAATAACTTTGAAGGCGATGTTTCATTCTTTAAATTGTGAATTCTTTAAAAATTAAAATGTCATAAGTTAGAGTCTTATAGGCTGTTTTCAAACGTACATATGAAGATTACAAGCCTGCAGTTAGGTACCCAACGAGTCCCATTCGGTGAAGAGATCTCTCCTTAGCATTTAAACAGAAAAGAATCGATCATGATCGATTCTTTTCAATTCATCATGATTCAAAGACACATTAAACCTTTCAATGTCTATGAAATTAAAGAAAAGTCATTAACATGCTTAGACTAGACTATAAATCATTATTTTTTGTTACAGGAGGTCATTTGCCTAACAGTTGAGGCAAACTAGAAGGTCGTGTAATCATGTTACTATAAAAAATTAAAGAGTTAAGGAAAACATCTAAAAACTAGTGATAGTGCCGATAAAATAAGTGGAAATGGTATCTAATAATAATTTGTCACTACCAAGAATGCCCGAGGTGTTCGCCGTTGTCATAATAATATTACTATTTAGTTCTTACATGTGATAAAAATTAACTGCCTCATTGCCACGGTGATGTAAAAAAGTCTACGACTATGACCAATGCATCTTAGACCTGTTCTAATCTCGTTCAGGGTCTCATTAGCATTAGTGATTAATCAATTAGCTACTCCTTCGTAAAACAAAGTACCGTTGTTCAGAAAATGTTCAACACACCTTGAACAATAGGGCTGAGTACTTAAAAACAAGTTGCAACACATCTAATAGACACAAACACGACTTCTGAACGTAAGTAGGTGAGTAGTTACTACTTACACAATGTGGGAGTATTTTCGGATATCCGCGCGGGATCGCACTGTCTTCTCCATTTTTATATTCTTATTGGAATCATTGTGCCATTGCTTTCATCTGAATCTCACTTATTGGCAAAATTAAGAGATTTAACGGAACCCAACTTGTAGTTTGTCTGTTTAAGACTAGTCACAGCCGATTCATTAACATAAGGTCAACCGCTGACCTGTTCACCTAGTTTCATTAACATGTACAGGTTGTAAACAAGATAATAACATACAAGATATTCATCTTTAGAAAGAAATGCACCTAAAAGAATAAACCGTAGATTATATTATGCATAACCGGTTAATTTATATTAGCTAAATAGTTCTAAATTTTAGCTCGTTAAGATTTTGTTTCTTCAATCAAATCGATTTCCAAAAAAGATAGATATAGAGGAACATATCGGTTAAGAATAACCAAAATGTTCCTCAGTTCTCATCTCGGTTCTAGCTCATCAATGCTCTTGATAACTTGCACAAAACAGGTCTCAAAAATATGACCCAATTCAGTTTTATGCTACAAAACTCCCTTATATAAGGCAATAAAATTGTTATCGTCCCAACTACTTGGAAATCTAAAGATTTCCATACTGACGCAATACGATATCTTTAATCAAAAGATTTTGGATTTAAAATATTATTCGTTCTGTCGTGTTTATGATCATGATTATAAACCTTGGTTGAAATGTATAAAATAGTTTGAAACGATTATCTAATTGCGAGTTTTATTGTCACCTGTGGAGTCAGTGAGCTCTTCCTCACTCGCCCCTCGAGAATATATAAGTAATTGAATTATCGGTAACGTGTGTTGTACAGCACAATCTTTATCAACTAAGACTTATAAAAGTACATTGTACATACCTGTAAGGTACCTGCAATAAACTAAAAAATATGAAAATCGTAAAATAATTAGTAATTGACCCTAACTACTTACTGATACAAAAGAACACTTGGTAGAAAGCTACTGTAAGTTTACACTAGACGATAACTCACAAACAAACACTGAATTACAACCACATTTGCATCAAAAACTCAACTTGCCTTTTTCCTATACGTTTATTAGTTTCGTCATTGCGGAGAGAGAACGTACTAGACGACAAAAATGGATATGTAAATAAATCAACTGGCTTGAAAAGGTAACCCGGTGATTTATCACAATTATCACAGTCGAATTGGTTAGTAAATGTACCTCATAAACAGACGGGCCTTCTGCCTTCAAATTACCTATGATATTTTTCTACAATTTTTTTTTTATGCACTGTTCTTGTGAGCACTTAATAACTCTAATCAAGTGGGAGCTAGTACGCTCCTACTTACATAATTATATAGATAATCAAAACGAAAATTTCTACGATAATCTGGACGTTGAATCAGAGCGAAATTCCTCACTTTTAATTAAACTACGCGTACGCTTCTATCGTACCGTGAACCCGTCTAAATTTATCCCAAGATCTATTTTAACCCCGTCAAAAGTGAAGGGTGATATAAACTTAACCTTTTACGTGTGTGTTCTTATTTGTTTGTCAAAACTTAAAGGGATAATATTGTTTTATTGTATAAAATAATCATCAGCAAGAATAAATATTTATAAGTGAATTCGAGGAATTCGTTCTTAAAGAAAATCTGCTGTTGTGTGTTAATAGCATTGTGAATCACGTTGGAATTAAAAAACTTCTGATTATAGCAAAAAGTAGAACAGACTTGAATTGTGTTCTGAATCCATTGTATAGCTCAAATATTTCTCACCGCGAACGCAAACAACTTCAACAATTTTAGTTCTAACGGTTCTTTGAACGAAACTCGTGTGAGGTAAACACATAGACAGCCAAACTGCATTTGAGTGTGATCTCTAGGCGAGTGCAATACTTATAAGAGTTCTACGTTCAGGACGTGGTTAAGACTGTGCTCGTACCTAATCCATGGGTGTCTTGTCGGCAACAATAATCTCGTTGTTTGTGAGAATCGAGTTTCTATTCAGTTACCAATTTATCTAATGACTGTGAATTATTAGTGATAAAGACTAATCTCCGAGTAAATATAGACATTATCGAAGTACAAACAGTTTGAATACACAAATTGGCATTCTACAAATTATAACAAGAGTGTTAAGTCGTTTCAACGAATTTAGGACATTTGTTTTAATATTCATTACATAATGAGGCGGTCGGCGATCGGTTGCTGCCTCGCGCGCTTTCACTCGGTACGCTATTAATTACGTACACGATTCTGTTCAGTCGGTTATATTTACTCAACTGTTTCGACTGCTGAAAGATAAAGAAATAGCTAAAGTGGCGCGGTGTACGACGCCCGTATCTTATCGAATCCACTCTATTGATCACTCGACACATATCGCGAACGGCTCGCCTTATGCGGACGACCGTGCCACCTTTATTGTCCAATTTAACATATAGACGTGTACTGTTATAGCCGCGATGTTACCGGTGAAGTCATAATGTGCGTCGTTCAAAAATAGAAATACAGTGTTTACAGGAAAATAGTATCAATAACAAAGTGTTGCGGTTTGTAATTGAACGGAAATGGCGGCCAAATCGCCTACGATGAGTGTGAAGTCGCGGGAAATGATCGGCGTGGATCAGTTCAGTCAGCGACGCGAAGTGTTCGACAAACACGATACAGTGTTTTTGCCGCCGGCGTCGCCCACCAACTTGGTGCCGAGTTATAAGGAAGTGGAGCCGATCATTACCTCCAACCACGGTAAAACGACGTCTAATTTCAAACGTAACACTCCTGGATACTCCAGCATGAGGGAATCAAGGACGGACGAACGAGATTTCGATTTTCGACCGAGGAAATATTCCGATAACTTTACATCAGAATTAAATCAAAGTGACGATGTGGAATACAGACATACCATGACCGACAGGACTCGGCGTCTGTCAAAACTTCGCCGAGACTTCATGACTTCAAATTTGCATGAACCAAGTACAACCAGCCCTTTTAACCGCTCCGGAACGCGGGCTTCGATGCCAGTCAACAGTACACCTGTGAAATACAAAATTGAGAGCCCCAATTTATATAAATTCCCCTTTGCCGAACCTTACTCGACTCCGACACCTGTGCGCAGAGTGGTTTTGGATCTAGGTCCGTCAGAAGTTGACGGCGTTGAAGGGAATCAAAATCCGGAAAGGGCGAAACATCTAAGTTTAACAAACAATAATGAATCCCCAACTAAAATCGACCAACAGAAGCTGTTTGAGGAACTGCTAAAGAGATATTCACCTAAACGTAAGCCCGTTGACTGGCAATTGCCTCCGACTAAGCCCAGAGTTGTAGCATCTGTACCTAAATCTAGTTCTAGTGTGGCCGACAGTATTGATAGTGCTGATAAGAAAATTAACGATGACAAAACTGATGATGACGTGTTTGAAAAGGAGAAGGATGTTAAACCAGTTCCCGCCGTTGTGAGTGAAAATTTCGTGGAAACCCATAGTGATGAACCTGAAAAGAAACAAGAGGAAATTAAAACGGAAATCGTAGAGAATGGAACTGATTCTTTAAGTGCGGCTGGCGTATCGAATGAGAATGATTCGAAGACATCTGAAACCGAATTAGAAGAAAAAGAAGAAAAACAGGATCTGGTACCAGAGCTGTCGAATATTCAGAGACAAATAAGTAGAGAATCAGCCAAAAAAAAGCCGATAGACGTAGATTTAAGAATACCAGAACTAATACAAAAGATGACTGTGGAAGGTGAGAATTTGGAGATTAACAAAAAGCCTAAGAAAGTGAAGAGAAAACGCAGTTTCCTAGACAAGTTGCTAGGCCGTAAGAAAGATAAATAGTATACCGATATATTGTGACATTGATGTGATATTGAAAATAATTCTGCAAGTACTGCAGACTAGCCAAAGATTATTAGAAGCATGACGTCATTTCTGTAATCTTTTGATACGTATTTATTTCTTTATAACGAAAAGGAATAAACCGATAGATTTATTTATATCAACATAATTAAGGCCAGCAGTCTTCCTCTGTTTTTTATCGTTATGCATTGGTTGGGTTATCACTAGCTGATAAAACTAAGTGCCATGTGACACTCCCTATCTGCCAAATTCTGGTACAAAATAATATGTATAACTTGTCCACTAACTCGTCAATAAGTATTTATTTTTTTTACCTGTAGCTATGTACTGTAAATTTTATCGAAATGTAAACAATCTTTTCTGTATTTAGTATTTAAAATTGATTATGTATTTATGTATGTAATATAAAATATATACAATGTTATATAATAAAATGTATAAGTTACGAAAAGATCGTTTACAAATTGATTCTGATACCTACTTGTTTACGAAGCTCTATGAACTATTATTTTGTTTCATTATTATTTTCCTAAAGTGCTGATTAACATTTCCTGTAAATTTTCCTCCCCGGCTGAACCAACATTTATCACATTATAGGTGATGTCATTATCCAGAAATAGTATTAACTTCAGCATAATAATAATATATATCATTTGTAAAGATTATAGAAAACATACGCTAGTGAGCCTAGAAACCAAATATTTTCTTAATAAATTTATTATGTTTTGAAAATGTTTTTTATTATAAAACAAATAAAACAAGGCATTAATAACATAAATTATATTTTAATAATATTTTATAAGTTGTACATATCACAGTGTTTTTTTTTTGTAATTAAAACAACTTAAAATATTTGATAATACATTTGATTTAAGTAATTTATTTAATGATACAAATTATGAATGATCAAATTTCATTCAGTTTCGTCAAGATTGCATTCTAATATAATTTTAATAGATATTAATTACATTACATAAATACAGAATTTAGGAACATTAAAATTGTTAACAATCTTGTCGCCTCCATTAATGACAAAACCAGTGTCGTGAGGGCTTTACAAATACACTATCACACAAAGTCGATAAAGATTTAAAAACAACAGCAGGGTCATCGCATACTTCCAAAGGCTATGGTGACCGTTTACAATCATTCTGGCGAAATGTTTTTTGTCATCTTAAGTTTTATAAACAACCAATTTTGTGGTCCTACTTACGTGTGTGTTCTTTAACAAGGGGTTCACCCATGGAAGAGGTAATGCCTCACCAACACACATGTGATTACAAATGTATACGTTTAATAACTGTGAATACCACTCATCACAGTTACAATTTTTTATGACACAGATGGTAAAGATTGAATCTACTACACAGACTAGCATTTAAACTATTGTGCCATTCGTGCAATTCCTTATTTGCTCTATTTCACTGTTATGTTATGACCTTTTCTTTTTTAATAATAATGATACTTCTGTTTACGTTCCAATTTTAAATAGGTACAATTGCCAGCAACAACAAAAAAAGGAACAACAACTTCCTTCGATAAAAACATATTTAACGATTTAACATAAACAAGTTTATAACAGAGTGAGTAGGTATGAATAAATAGCCATCTATACAAGAGTTTTATTTTATTAGTCTTGCAAAAAGCCAAAAACGTTGACCGGAATAACAACGTTACATTTCATTGTATCTACATTATTTGCGTAACTGAGACTAATTCAATGACACCTTTTTGTCGAAATTGAGTACATCCAAACAATGTAGGTAGGTACATTTTTTAATATTAAAAAAATGCAACACATTAAATTTATATTTTGATACATTAGTAAATACTAAAGACTAGGTTTTGGAATGTAATATTATAAATTTTAAATCATTTCGCAGATAAGGGCACTATCTGCACTTTTTGTAATTATACGGCATTATACAAGAGCCATTTTAAATTCAATGTCGTATAATTATGCTTATATGACCTTGATGTGGTTATTCTTTGTATGAAATAAACCCTGTACTTTTGTGATTCGTGCTTGTTCTTAACAGGAGTTAAATATTTGTTATTGAATTTTTGACATTTATGCCCTTGTCTTACCGACGCGAAGGTGCGATTTATTAAATCGTTGTAAACGAATAATAATGTCAAGTTTACAAATAAAAACGTGTTACTATTTTTTAAACATAACACATAAACTTGACAGTAATATCTACCTACAGTAATTGTATACAAGACTGAAAAGATTTTACAAGTAGGTTTAGCTTGTACTTTGTGTTCGAAATAACACGGATAAATTTAATACATCCAGACACATTTTTTATAAGTATATACAAACATATTATACATATAGAACCTTTCCCTAGGTACCTACATATTTTTGTATACAAATATTTGCACTAAACGGTAATCGAACTTGTCAATAAGGAACGTGAATCGTAAGACTAGGAATTACATTTTTAACACTAGGTTACATAATATAACCTAGTGTTAATGTTTTTTAAATCTGTATGTGTAACGTGTACTTAAATGTGTACGTGTACCCCATAGGGTATGAGCACGATATTATCACCTACGTGTTACTACAACATAATAATATGTATGTAAGTATATTTGTTAATAATAATAATAATAACCTAACAATCACACGCACGGCCGTCTGATCCTAAACTAGGCTGAGCCAGGAGCCTGTACTATGGTAACCAGACTGCTGATAAACATACTTATATATTACTAAATACATACACATTACAGATAAATTACACCCAGATACAGAACAAATTGATCATGCTCATCACATAATGATTTGTCCTGGGTGGAATTTGAACCCACGACCACTGGCTAAGCAGTCAGGGTCACTTACCGCTAGACAAAATCGATCAAATTAAATCAATTGATCAAAATTAATGAGCTCTAGTGACAACTATAGGGTGTAATAAAAAAAAAAAAAGAAATTGATAAATTACACCCAGACACAGAACTCATCACACAATTATTTGTCCTGGGTGGAAATCGAACCCACGACCTTCGGCTCAGAAGTCAGGATCAATAGGCGAAAATGTATAATAATTGTATACATAAATGAAAAGTTTTCACAAGTAGTTACAGTTTGTACTTTTGAGTTCGGAAGAACACAGATAAATATACCCAGACACATTTTTTCTAAATAAAAACATATTATACATTTAGAAACATATTTTTGTATACAAATATTTGTACTAAACGACAAACGAACTTGTCACTAAGTAACGTGAATCACCACCAGAGCTGCAGAACAGTGGCGTAAGTAGATATAGTGATATTTACATTTTTAACACTAGATTATACGGGGTAATGGATAAAAGGAAGACAGACGATAGAATTAATAGTACCTTTGATGATGGGTTACAAAAAAAATTGATCCTGATGAAAAAAACTATCTTTTTACTGTTTTTATTAGCATTTTTCATGCTAATAAAAAACTGTAAAAAGATACGATGTACTAACATGATGGAGCTTGAAAAATGATAAAAAATAAAATTGAAAAACAAAAATTTCATCAGGATCGATTTTTTTTGCGATCCATCATCAAGGTACCATTAGTAATATCGTCTGTCTTCGTTTTTGGGAGCGTTTCACTAACACCCTGTATGTATGTACATTTGAAAAACTTATTTTACTAGTCACAGAAAAAATAGGACTTACATACACGGTTTACTCGTTACAGTCAAATAAATAGCGAATTTCACGCCTACGTAATTGTGTGCAAATTAGCTCAAAAAAACATATACAATGTATAATAACAAATTATTGTTTTGACCTTGACAATGTCACGATACGGCGACGTCCTGTCTTCTGATTTAGAGGAGATAAAACTGATTATCATTGAGCAAACAAGTCACTTTAAGATTTTCTCATCACACAGAGTATTACAGTAATACCACAACATACGTACGACATTGAATATTATAAGTAAATGCAAACGTAACTTTGCCTTTGTTTTTTTTTTACTTTTCACGGTTAAACCTCTGAAAAGATCGTGAAGTTTGGCAAAAACATTTAACATCTACAATATGTACTCCTAAAATAAGCATGGGTCAACGACCTTACGACATAAAAAATTGTACATGAGGTGTGAATAGGGCTGCCATCCGTCCGGGTTTCCTCGGATTTGTCCTAGTTTAGAGGGCGTCCGGGTAGCGTCCGGGCGGGGTTTTCAAAAAGTGTCCGGGTAAAACCCGGACACTGTGCCAAGGGACCCTTATAGTTGTTAGATGAATCATTAACAAGCTAAAAATTTAAATGGAATCGGCGTTTTTTAAAGGTGTCCGGGAAAGAATCTCGATTTCACCCATGTGTCCGGGTTTTTTTAAGTTTATGTCCGGCGTTGGCAATTTAAGTGATGGCAGCCCTAGGTGTGAAGGATCTATCGTCCTGAGCAGAAGAAAATATCAAAGCTATCGTTGGAGTGTTAGGAACTCCAACGATAAGAGAAACCTATTCACTGTACATATACAGTGAATAGGTTTCTCTTGGATGTACCATCTTCGTCTTCATCACCACTTTCCATCAGGTGGGTTGGAAGACAAAAGCTTATTCTATTACACAATAAAAAACAATAATACGCTGAGGCGAAACCAGATACATCTGATAAACGAATTACGATTAACTGTTGACGCTGATGGACCAAGAATGAGCATTAACGAACCTGGACAAACTTAAGAGGAAGAGTAGGTCTTAGGGCACTGCAAAGTACTATCGAGTCGAAGACCACTACTGTATATAATAACATTGTGTTTCCAATTGTACTGCTAAATGGTTTTACTACTTTACACAAAAAAAAATCATTTTTTTTTAAAAACGGCAACTCCCGCATTAGGAATATTCTTGTGTCGCGATGGGCTTTTCTTTTCTTTTTAAAAAACGACAACTCCCGCATTAGGAATGTTTCTATGTCACAGGGGGCTTCACAAACATTTAAACAACGGACACAAAGAACACCCAGAATCGAGACAACTATTAGTGGACCACACACTCGGCGCGACGTAGTGGCGAGGTGACCACTTAAACCATCGCGCCAGGGTGAACAAGAAATTGTCAAAAGACAAAGCACAAAATAAAAAAAGGTCAAAGAGGAGAGGTGGCCTTTGCTCTGCAAGGAGTCAGTGACAGACGTGTGAATACGACACCTACAGACGAGTGCGCCGCGACTTTAATCAACCATTATCCACTGCTACTACATTACACTTAGCAAAATATCTGCTTGTTTGATAATTTATTTACTAAGTTATCGGATATTTCTAAATATTATATTAGCCATACAAAAATTATGAGTATTAAACCCTAAGCAAACACGGTAGCAGTTAGCATATAATTCTTTCGAAAAAAAACCGACTTCAACAAAAAAAACTATTCCATAAAAGACTTATATATGGTTTTCTCATGGATGCCATTGCCAGAACTGGACCAAATTAAAATGGGACCACACGGGAAGCACCAGCTTTCAAATAAAAAAATTATCATCAAAATCGGTTCACCCAGTCGAAAGTTCTGAGGTAACAAACATATAAAAAAAAAAAGAACAGTCGAATTGAGAACCTCCTCCTTTTTTGAAGTCGGTTAAAAACAGTGACCACCACAACAGAAACCACCGTATCTGGTTTTTATCAGAGTTTAGTCTAACACCTAATCCAGTATCATATAATGGGTTACAAGATACAAATACTCTATAAAAAATCACTTTAGTTCAATATTTTTGCATTCATTCAGAAGTTTTGTTATGGGTTGTTCTGAATTCCAATTCGCTTGTACTGGACTGTGTGAGTCCGTAGAACGGTGCATCCCGCCAATTCAAAAACTGTGTGGTAACACACAAGATACCTTTCTGAGCTGCGAAGACAGACTCATTTCATCGAATCTCCTTTTATCTTTATCTAATTCCGGAAGATAGCTCAATCTTCCGGAATTCTTTGTAAATACGGAACAATGAAACGACATGTAAAACTAGTTATCATATTTATCACTTCATAATAGTACTGTACTGGACATATTGATAGACAATTTGGCATGCGTAGTTATGGGGTCTGAAATGACAAACAGTATGTTTCCTGGCCATGTTTGCTTAGGATTTGATTTAATCGAGCTAGTCAAAATTTGGTGACCTCCGAGAATCACCGCTCACCTTTTTTTTTCCCCATGCGTCATTATCTAACCAGAGCTAACTGTAAAGTCCGCACTGGGTAAGGCCTTCTACACTTATTTCATATAACGAATGTTAGCGAAATCTAAAACAATATATTATTATATTTATATGTATATCACATCATTAAATAACAATTGTATTTATAATAACTACCAACTTAACGTATCTACAATTCAGGGTCCCTATTTCGAACAGCCTCCTCTAGAGCAAAGAGATGTTCATCTGTAACTCCGGGCGCTATAGATCTCATAGCAGCTGCGAGATTGTACACATACTCCTTATTTGGACCACTGGGACCGCTGCATGATAACACTTGTTTTGCTATATCTTCTATGGACGATGGACCTGGAATATATAAATTTACATGTGAACCTAATTTTACTATCAAAATTTTTATTTAATCGATGCCGTTCGAATAAACTCGTATTTTACAACGCAATGAGTTTGTGAGAGACTATTAGGATCGTGCACGACAGTAGCGCCACTTAGCATGCGCAACTATTCGGGATTATGTCAAATAATGACATACAAATGTTTTATTATTTTCTAATAAATAAAGTAATTAAAGGTACATAGAAAGACGAGAAACAGTTTTTTAAGGGAATTTGTTAGAAACAGTATTTAGAAAAATGGATATAATTATAAAAACCGGTTTTGAATGTATAAAACACAACATAAGTTTTCAACCTCAAACTCTGTTCAAAGGGAATAAATTAGTTTTAGCTCAACATGTAAGAAATGTTGAAGAGCTACGAAATAATGGCCACAGTTATTTAATAGTTATTCAACGAATAAAATTAAAACTTCACATTATTGAAATGAATTAAAGCTTGACAGCATTAAATAGACATATTGAACATTATTGAATTGTAAATAATTTTATTATGATTATTTGTATCAATAATTATAATGATAATTTGCATGTCAATAGTATTGACTAAAGTGGCATGTGTTTGAAATATTTAAAAATGTAAGATCGTTCTGTACCGACTTTTCTGCAAATAAATAAATTTGATTTGATAAGAGTCCACATCATTCGTCAAACATCATGTTTGACGAATGATGTGGACAAAACAAATTTAAAATTAAGTACTCTCATAATACTTTAAACGTAATGTAGGCTACATTACGTTGTACATCATGTTATTAATAATAGTAATTTAAATGTGCTACATTACCTACGTAGCACACTTAATTTAGTATTTTACGGTAGATAAGATACTATAAGAATTTTTTTACAGTTCACAACACAACAACAATTATGACACATTTCAAATTACAAACACACACACAAAATTTCAAATTGCGTCTGAAAAATCGATTATTCGATTAATCGATCTCAGATCGCCATCCCTAAATTAGACACTATGCACTGCAGTTTTTGTATCAAACTATTAAAACATTTAACATACATTCATTGTATGGTTTGGTTTGTTAATACGATGGCATATTAAATGCAAGAGCGTAAAGTATGTGTTCACTATCGAGTGCCACTATTTGATTGATTTAGGAGATTGTGCATCTATGGTATATTTGACCTAACATGTGCAGGCATAAATAAAAAAAAGAGTGTATGTGTGCAATTCACACACGGCAGAAGTGAAACTTCAGAAAAACAGATCAAGATATACAAATTTCAAAACAAACAATAGGTACTTCGTTTTCAATATAGATTAAGGTTGGATTTAAATGTAAATTTGTAGAGAATCAAAAAATATAAAAATAAATAAATAAAAATTAGAAAAATTAAAAAAATTACTTGTACTTAATAAGTATTTTTTTTATTTTTCTATCGCATAACTCTTATCTGTTTTGATTATGCCGCGATGTTAGGGTTGTCTTTTTCTAAAGAATTAATTAATCTGCATATTTAATTACCCGTAACTTATGTTTGTTATTACTGTATTTTTGTGAACAAACAAACTTAGGCTAAGTACTAAATAACTCGATAATCTAGATACGAACGGATGGAGCGGCGCAGCGCGTGAGTGACCATCGAACTAACGTGCGATTGAGTTTTTAGCACGATTAGTTGAGCCGCGTTATGTACTTGTAGCTTTTTACTTTAAGTGCGCGGAGTGGCCTGGCCTGCTAAGGCCTAAGGTAACTCGTTCAACGGTAAAAAAAACTACAATAATTAATTCATTAAAAATAATATTTGAATTCAGATTTTGGATTAAATCGCGGTAATATGTCTAAGATACGACACCTTTTTGTTCATCCAACCGACGTTTAGATCAAATTTCATCAATCATGAAATTTGATCTAAACCATGGTGCAAAATTATAATGATCATATTGACTACTTAATAATTATTATCGCTAACTTTTAAGCTTTCGGGTTCCATGATATAATTATGTATCTATACGGGAATCCGATCAGGAATGTTCAATTCGTGATCGAGTTAATTCCCATTGTATATACATAATTATAAATATTTTCGCCTTTTAAACCATATTTGTCCGTCCAATATATAAGTCGCCAAAGTTTAAAAACAATTATCATTTTATGCTTTACGTAATTCATATGCTTGTATGTTTGTTTGGCGAAGACACAAAAAGCAACAGATTTTTTTTAAACCAACCTTATCATAATCAAATTTACAAAACCACAACGCATCACAGAAAACCTGTGACAAAAACAAAATAGATTCGGTTAATAACTGACACACTACAACACTATAACATTCATAAAAGCTTACCATGAGGTATAATGATAATTTTAATTGTTTGTTTGGTACACCCTAGTCTAACTACTCAACACTTAATTAATGTAACGTAAATGAGCTATAACTGCTCGTATGTTGATATTTGATATTAACAAGACTGGGAAACTTGCCTTTTTCCTATAGTGCCAGCTAAAATATTTTTGAATTTAATAGCAATACAAATGATAAGTAGTAACTTATTGGTAGTACTGTGGTGATTATTTACATTTAGAGTTATTATAACAGTGTAAACCTAGCCATTTAGGTACTACATGGACACTTGCATTTAAGAAAGTGTTAAGTAGTATTCAAAATTTATGGCGACTACAAACTGGACATATGTGTTAATGTGTTAAATTTAATGTATCACTACATATTATTAAACAAAGTCCCCCACTGCGTCTGTCTGTCTGTTCACGATAAACTGAAAAACTACTGAACGGATTTTGATGCGGTTTTCACTAATAGACAAAGTGATTCATGAGGAAGGTTCAGGTGTATAACTTGTTAAGTTTTTTTTTTGTGTATATTGATTGAAATATGTTGATGATTGTTGAAGATGTCTCTGCTACCCATGCGAAGCCGGGCGGGTTGCTAGTTGTACATAAAAATTGTTACATGTCTTACCAGCGTATGATTCATTTTCCTCAGTAGCAACATATAGAGTTAAGTCAAAAGCCTCATGTGTTTTATCTTGTGGGTGGAATGTAACAGTCTTCTTTGAATACCCATTTTTTTCCCTAAAGTCTAAATGCTTAGTGACTTCATCTATGTCTTCTGTCTTTATTTTGTAAGCTACGCCCCATACTGTGCTGTCAGCATCACTGCTTTGGAGTAGTGTCACTACACGGCCCGGCTGGAATGTTCAATAAACTTGTGTTAAGAATTATAATAGCTTGAGAGATTTTTTATTTTACACCTAAGCTCCTACATTTATGAGCTTAGTTTGGTTCAGTAATATGTATAAATGTATGTCATACATGACAAAAGTCATAATATCATGCTTAAGTTAAGGCTATTTATTGATGACTGGTCAGTTTTCATGTGATCTTACTTGCTGGAATGAACATATAGATAGATAGATAGATAGATAACACTTTATTTGTACACCAGTCTTACAGTAAAATTATCATACATACATTTGTCATACAGATTATGTACAAACGGAGGCCTTATTGCAAAATACAATAATATAATTAATTTGTTAATATAATTATTTCACTTTTCTGGCATGGCAACATTGTTTTTATATGGCATTTGTTATGTCAAAAATCTTTGCTTCCATCTTTTCCCATAGTATGTGTTCCGATATGCACTGCAAGCACTGCAAAGTGTGACGTCTATTTAGTATACTACGAAGCCGTTCCTTTATAGTTAGCTATACTGGTTACTGTTTAAAACTGAGTGCAGTCCAGTATACTGTCAGTTGTCAATTCAATTCAATTATCAAATTGCATAATAAAAGAGACAGCATGACAGCGACTGAGAGCACCTTCCCGGAAAACTTCAGTGCTCACAGTACAAAAATGGCAACATTTATGACATCATATATTGCCCTATGATACTGCGGCAGTATACTTTCAGTCCAATGGAACAAATTTCCCCAGTACTAGCACTGAACATAACCATAGTCATTACATGTAGCTGTTCTACATGTACAAAATAAATTACTCAAATAACTTTTATGCATATTTTCTGATATACTATGCAAAGTAGCAACCTTCTGTGACAATCCACACTAATATAATAAAGCAAGAAGAGTACTATAATACTAGACAGAGACTTATAAAGATTGACTGGTAGAAAAAGCCTACGGCATTAAGTCTGCCTCATGCAATGTATCTGCAGAAAGTGTACATAAATAAATGTAATAATTAATATTACATAAATTATCTAATATATGGAACTACCTAAGGGTTTAAAAAAATGTTATATAACATATATATCTAATATCTTGCTACAGCTCTTAGGAGCAGTGAACGTAAATTCAGATGAAACGGCAGTGAATGTGTAGTACTTAAGTAACATCGCACAGCTTATTGTTTTACATGAATGGGTGTAGGAAATTTGCAATATAATTTAAGCTGTGCTATGTTAGTTCAAAGTACACAAATATTACTGCATACTATTAACAAAATGATACTGATGAATATGACAAATGCATTGTCTTATTAGTTATAATATTCTACTACTGAACAGACCTATGAAAACCTAATGCAAAACCGATACGTCAACAGTCACGTGCTTTGTTAGACAAGGTTAATTGCAATTCTGGGACCAGATTTTCACCCTTCCTTAATCATCAGATGATAACTGTTAGCTATCAATTGGTGTAGTTGAAAACCTAAAAGAAAATGTTACCTTCTCCGGTACTCCACGATGATCAATACTGTGTTGATAAAATCTTCTATGATAACCTTTAATAAAGCCTACGAGCTTACATTCATACTTAAAATCTACTTTCCAAACTAAAGATCCATAGCCAAACACCCACATCTTCGAAGTTACTTACACAGGAACTATAGATAGAAAATTTCGTTGAATATCTTTACATTACATATTGAATGAAACCCACAAAATTATTAAAACACACATTAATAAAAAAATACAAAAATCATCTGTAAATTGACATTTGTGTTTTGACTATTGTATTGTCAACTCAAGTCAACTGTTGTCAACTTTAACTTTTTTTTATAGTGATGGGCTGATGGACAAAGCTTACTATTTAACTCTAACAAATTTACTAGGCTTCTTACCTAAACTTGACATTGGCGGAATTCCTGCTCTGATTCCTCGCGCGGGAGAAAAAAGTAAAGTCCATAAAAAATAATATTTATAGACAAGTAGTTGTTCATGGACTCTATTTCGCGCTAATTTCGCGTATAGGCCAATGTCAAGAGTCAAGTGTTTCGAGAGAAACTTCGTCTATGAGGAAGTAAAACTGCAGATGTTGTATCAAACTATTATAAGTTTTTCACAGGATCACTCATTTTATGATCTGGTTTGTTATTACGATAACATATTAAATGCAAACGCATAAAGGATTTGGAACTATCGAGTGCCACTATTTGATGCAATTTTTTAGGAAAATGCGCATACAGTGGTATATTTGATTGATATAAGATGTGCCGTGTAAGGTCATAAATAAAAAATTAAACCTGATTTTGATTATTTTACTGGATGAATCGTTGCGAGTAAAAGGCACATAGTACAGGTACAGAAGTCTCACTCCGAAAAATAGACTTAAATAAATAGCGACTTTTGTTCCGACACAATAAAGTCGCAATCCAGGTCGCACTGCGCTAATTACTTACAGTTATATTCACCTAGAACCGGTAAGAGCAAGAAAACGTTCCGTGTTGTTTGAACGCCGCGCCGCGCCGGGACGGGACAAGAGAGAGCATAGAGTTTTACAAAACTCTACACTTCCGTCTTGGGTATAGACTCGAGGTTTCTTTTTTTATGCTATGGGCAGGTGGCAATTCGCCACACCACCTTCTGTTGTTTTATCTATATATATACACACATCAAAAGTATTTTTTTTTTTCCTTCCCTTCTCCTTTTTAAAAAGACAACTCCCGCATTAGAAATTACTCCTGTGTCGCGGGGGACTTTACAAACATACAAACAACGGACACAAAGAACACCCAGACTTTGGTGGGAATCGAACCCACGACAGTGCAGTCAGGGTCACTAACCACTAGGCCAACAGGCCAGTCAAGGTAGGGATCAAGTTATTTTTAACTATAAAAAAATATCCAATTAATATTTATTAAATCTACTCTTCCAGACTGGCTTCTTACTTTAATTCCTAATGTTTAAGTTAACAACTTATCCCTATATTTTGAGAAAAAAGGAGGTCCAGTTTTATTTATATACTAACAGTTCCCGCGCGGCTTCGCTCGCGTCTACCTACATATTTATATTTTTGCGCGGAACCCTTAAAAGAGAATTCAAAAATAAAAGTAGCCTAAGTTACTCCTTATAAGACCAGATCTGCCAGGGAAAGTCCCGTGGGAATCGGTCCACCCGTTTCGGAGATTAGCCAAAACAAACAGACAGAGAGACGGACAGACAGACAGACAAAAAATTTAAAAACTAATTTTTAGGAATAGGTATCGTGCAAATGACTGTATGAGTTAAAAAAATAACTATTATTTTGACATTACAAACAGACACTTCAATTTTATCTATTTGTATTGAGTATTGATGTATTGATTTTTTTTAAATAGTAGGAAAAATTACAATGTAGTAGGTAGGAAAGTCCTTCTCTTTGGAATTATTCTATGTAGTTCTGCTCTAGGCTCAAAGTCAATATTATAGCAACAACAAACAACCTAACCCAAAATCATGATTTTAAAGCAGAAGATGAAAAACGATAAAGAAAAACTTATGAAAAGCCATGAGATGAAATCCCGATCTTACCTTAAAAACTGATTGAAATGTGAATTATTTAGTTTCAAACATCAGGCTCAATGTCTTTTCCCTATAAACTAGATGTAGAGCCTGGTCTAAAACGCTCCTCTCTACACACACGCTCGACGATTACATCGCGATACAATTTTTCAACATCAGGTAAAACTAAAAACATAATTATTGTTCCAAGGGAAAGTAGAACTAACCGTTCATGTATTGTTGATAAAGAAAAAGTACTGAATAGTACTATCAAACCCAGACACTACATTGATAGTAAAAATGCGAAGGCAATTGAAAGCGAGGAAACAGAAGCAAGGGATATGTACATGGAAATTGGGGTCAACACCCTTTTCAGTGGCCCTTTGAAATGCCCCCATCATTGTCCAACGCATGTACGTAAACGGATTAGTTGTAATTGTAATAAACGACATAATTGCAAAATGAGGGCAAAAGAAATTCAAGCCACTATTCCCAGGAGTTTTTATTTGACTGATAAAGCATGTGATCAGTGGATTGAAACATCAAATTGTGGAACACAGTTTTTTAAACAATTTCTCTCTCCATTACAACCTGAACTTGGCTCTTACGCAACCACGGATAATGTTACGACGATATCGACGTCCGCGGCCGCGGACATTGAACAACTGGTGTCCGTTAAAAATAATGAGTTGTCTAGTAGATCCCAATTTCAAGCAGTTTTGCCTTCTCTAAGTACGGATAAAGAAACTACGATGTCTACGACCCATAGTGATATTGTCGAAGATTGTTTGCCCCCAATGCGATTTATTTATTTCAGTTCTAAACGCAGGTGTTCTACACGTTGGGCCATTTCACCTTATTTTGTTCGTGGTCCTGACTTCTAATTTTTTTGTTACTATGAATAAATGTATAAAACTAAATTTGTTTATTAAATTAAATAAAACCTGCCGCCCGACTGGAGAAGCATCTTCACCTCACAGAACACATAGAATTTACATATATAAATTCACGTCACGCTCCGGGCTAACGTCCACACATACAGGATCCTACAGGTGAGCCTGGTCGCCATATATAAGGCTATAAGTGGTGGCGGCGGGATTGTAGGTTTAGTTTCGTGAAGCAAGTTTATTTTATAAGACAAGCTTTGAATTATTTCCTTAACCGCAGGCAACATGTAAAACGTTTCAGCAGGATAATCAATTTTTGAAGTGAAAACTTCTTTAACGGCGTTGTGCACTTTTTGGGATGGGTAAAAAATGTTAAACTCTTGAGTAAAAAAAAAATGAGTATAAAAGTTATTAACACAATGTATTTCTAAAGTGAAAGAGCGAGAAGCGATTCTTTTCAGAAAATCGTTAACAGATTAGAAGCTCTGTTCAATTAGCCATTTTCTTAGTTCAACACAAAATTTATGGTATGGTAAGTTCACAAATTTCTCAGGTAATGCATTGTTAATAAGTGGCGCCCATGTACACACTACTACACACAGCTTGCTCTGTGCATCTCTAAAAGAGATGCATTTTCAAATAGATTTGGTTAAATTTACGATTATTCGTATTATCTTTAGGTTCGAACAATCTTATGTTAGATTTAACGAATTTCGCTACTTTGAAGTTACACATGCTGGGGACAGTTAAAAACTTTCTGATTTAAATATTGGCCCAAATATTTTTTTAATAAAAAATAAATTATAATATTTACAATCACAAAACTAGAAAGAAACTCAAGTAGGTAGATGAAATTATGGGCAGGCCTATCGTGTGTTTACGTACCGTTCGGCTGTAGGTAATTATTCCAAGGAAAGGGCCGAGTCACAATACTGTATATCCATATACTGTGACCACGCGTTCCTTTGATAAAGCCGTCTTTTGCCGCTAGTAGGGGGTTATTACGATAAAGAAAAGCGATGAGGGGGTTATTCTGGCCTAATTGTGGATCGAATAAATTTTAGTTGTTTATCCATTACATTTTGTTTTAGGTACCTTCTTAGGTCGTCGAAGTTAGTTATATATCGGATATTTTTCTCTAGATCGACTCAAAAAGACACACCGTTTGAGTACCCCTGGTATACGCGGTGTCGCACTAACATGGTTTCAATCGTTTTTGCGCAACAAAAAACAAATCATATGAATAACCAAGTTCAATAATAAAACAAATAATTTAGAAAACTGAGTCTGGCAGAGCGGGCCCAAGGCCGTAGGGGGCCCCACCCAAGGCTCTAAGCACAAACTAAGAGAAGCACTTTTGTACAATCTGTTAACATTTCAAGCGCCTTTTTTTTAGCAAAAAACACGTTTTGTGTGTGTGCGGAGGGGGGAGTGGAGTGTTAACTTTATTTTATTTTTATTATTTTTTTGACGAACTTAAAACGTCACATTACTTTATTACATTATTTACTACTACATTATTACATCCTACTCACTCACTCACTCACTCACTCTCCCTCCCTCCCTCCCCCTCTCCCACTATCCCACTCTCCCTCCCTAGATTCCCTACTCCCACTCGCCCCACTCGACCACTCTCCCTCCCTAGTTCTCTACTACCAGTCTCCCCACTCGCCCCTCTTGCCCCACTCTCCCTCCCTTGATTCTCTACTCTTACTCTCCCCACTCTCACTCTCCTACTCTCCCTCCCTAGATTCCCCTCCCACTCACCGCACTCCCCCTCCCTAGATTCCCTACTCCTACTCGCCCCACTCTCCTCCCTCACCCCACTCTCCTCACTCGACCCACTCTCCCTTCCTAGATTCTCTACTACCAGTCTCCCCACTCGCCCCACTCTCCCTCCCTAGATTCTCTACTCCCACTCTCCCCACTCGCCAAACTCACCCACACTCTCCCTCCCTAGATTCCCCTCCCACTCGCCCCACTCTTTCCCTAGATTCTCTACTCCCACTCGCCCCACTCTCCCTCCCTAGATTCTCTACTCCCACTCGCCCCACTTGCCAAATTCGCCCTAGTCTCCCACTCTCCCTCCCTAAATTCCTTACTCCCACTTGCCTTACTCTTCCCACTCGCCCCACTAACCCCACTCGACCCCCTCTCTCTCCCTAGATTCTCTACTGCCAGTCTCCCCACTCGCCCCCACTCTCACTCTCCCTCCCTAGATTCTCTACTCCCACTCTCCACACTCACCCCATTCGTCCCACTCTCCCTCCCTAGATTCTCTACTCTCACTCTCCCCACTTGCCAAACTCGCCCTACTCTATTCACTCTCTCCACTCGCCCCGCTCTCCCTCCACCCCTTCCGACCTCCCTCCCTCCCTTTCCATATCTCTCTGACGCTGTACTTGTAAATATAAGAAACTCACCTCCGTTTTAAGAATTTTCGAACTCGTCATAAAAATATGTATATTTTTTTAATATATTACAGTCGGACACATTTTCCATGCATTTTCGATCAGGGTCCGCGTGACCCTGAAATCTGAAGCGAGTTTAACATTTTGTACCCATCTTAAAAAGTGCTCAGCGTCGCTAAAGAAGTTTTCACTTCAAAAATTATAAAAATAGTATAGAACCCACTCCATAAAAAATTTCATGTATGTATAATTAAAATTTTGATTTTGGTCGATCTCATCTAGCACAACCAAAATTTTATTGTAAAAATTAATATTTTTATTTTAAGGTATATAATAAAAAAGGGATTCAAAAGGTGTAGCAATTATTAACTTTAAAAAAAATATCAATGACTTTAATGCGCCTAAATCATGATTGATTTTGTATAAGCTGTATTCTTCGTTCCTTAGTTTTCCACTCTTAGAGGTACAATATTTTCTTCAAATTTAAATAGTATAAATTTAAAAATAATTATTGAAATTGGTTCACAAATTTGGAAAATACCTATCCCGTAGGTACACAAAAAAAAATCTATCAAATTGAGAACCTCCTCGTTTTTAAAGTCGTTACAAATAGTCCATCAGCCTTTCATTGCCTAAAACTGTTCAGAGAAAGATACATAAACGTTCTTAGATCCCAAAAGCTTCTTTAAAATGAATGTATTCTATCTATCGTGTAGTGGATCGCGTTTCCTTGCAATGAAAGAAATTGTTACAATTTCGTTGCAACCTGTCACTTTAATTAGTAATTAAGTGAATTAGATTAAGGGTGCCAGGCGCAATCTATGTGGGTGACCCTCTAAGAGACAGGCCTTAGAATGTGTACACATTTATTTTGCGCGGAACCCTAATTCTTCTTTTCCAAATAAAAGTAGCCTAAGTTACTCATTATAACACCAGCTATCTGCCAGTAAAAGTCCCGTCGCAATCGGTCCACCCGTTCCAGAGATTAGCCGAAACAAACAGATGGACAAAAAAATTTAAAAACTGATTTTTAGGCATAGGTATCGTGCAAATAACTGTATGAGTTTAAAGAAAAACTATTATTTTGATATTACAAACAGACATTTTCCAATTTTATTTTGATTTTTGTATTGCTGATGTATTGATATCCGATGGATACAGTTACGGGGCTCCATAAGATAAGGCGTTAACTAGAAGTACTGTTACTAGTACTTCCACCTCATGGTATGTATATATATATGCATTTAAAGTGGAGCTCCTTACTAGTAAAAACTACCTGCCTGTTGACATTTAAATTTTGAAGCTTCCCTGCTATGGTTTGTTCAGTAGACAACAGACAAAAAAGGGCATCCTTATTGCAGGTTTGGTGATGCTCCATGATATCGCTGTTAACGCTGTACATTCCCTACTAGTTACCGAGCAGGCTGTGCTCATCTGATGCTACAGCATTTTAAAAATTAATAGAATGAAGGGTTCTTTGGAGGTAGTGACCAGGTGGGAGCTTTATGATGGAGACGTAGATGTCGAAAGCTGTCTCATTGACGCAATTTTCAGGAGACCCATGGTGTAGCAGAGAGATCGAGAAAATTTTACATGGCAAATCATTATCTAGTAGTGTATTTTTAAACATAAATTTCTATAACAATGGGGTAGGTAACACTGAGTTATTATTACTAGCATATAGAGTAGACTCCGCGAGGAAAAAGTTTGTAACGCGAACCGCGGCCCCTGCACCGCAGTGCAAACAAATCTTTGTAGCAGTTCGTTGGGCAACACGCGTAAACGCCATGAAAATCACGGCGCTTAGGACCTTGCGCTCGCGAGACTACAACTCAAAAGTGATCGAGCGCTGCTTGTTAATACTGTAGGATTTGACTACAAATTATTGTTTTAGCGCTGCAGCTGTTTTTTGTTTTAATTCAATTAAAAACGGAACATGTATTTTATTCTGAGTGGCTTCACTAGTACATAATATCTCGATGGTAGGTAAAGGAGTAACTACTTAGTAATCTGTGGCAAAGGTAATTTGTGTAAAGGAAGGTGATTTCAGGGATCGGTTTCAGTGATATGTTGCTTATAAATTGAAACATACCCTATTTAATATCAGCCATGTCCATCGGCTGTCTATAGACTGTAAGGTTGTATCCATAGTTTAGTTTACACATATGTAGGTGTGACATATTGAAATGTCTCTGCTGAAAAGTAGGTTTCAAGGATTTTTAAATATAAAGAAAATTTTGAAATAATAAAAAGGTTTATTCCTAGTCCACTACGACTGCGTACAAAATTAGTGCTTTCATCTTGTTTTGTACCTAAAAAATAATACAATAATGTGTAAGAGACAAATACATAATAACATTTAAAAGGTAAAATTTCATCAGTACATTCGTAAATTTAATCATTTTAAATATCAATGGATATGTCAGTAAACATAAAATTAATTATTACAGTACAAATCTGTAGAATATATCCTCATAATCACAGAAGTGTACCGTTCATAGTAAAAGTCAAAATACAGGCACACTATACACAATAACAAAAAGTAGTACTTATAGTATTCCTTAATACTATACAACCAAATAAGGAGGTAGAGATCCATATCGAAATTGCCAGAATTTCCATAAGGACCTTCTATATTTAATACCTTTCTGAACACTATCAATGCACAGCCAGTGACATTCTTATTTTCCTATTAGTCTATTCAAGCTTATTTTAAAAAGAATATTGCTTGTCAAAGAAAATAATTCTGAATATCAGTGCACCAAATCTTAACTTTGTCAAGAATTAATTTTATACATCTCTGCAATAAAATACATTGTATGCGTCAACAAGTTAGAAGCAGTGATGCATGTACTAGCTATATTTAAATATAAAACTGCACTACTTATTGTATATTGTCCACAGTGGGCCTGCTCCAGAAAGTTAAGGCTCACATGTTCTGTGGGGCTGGACTGGCCGGAGTGGGCTGAGCTTCCAAATTCTTAATGAGCTGAGCCAACCAGTGTTTAGTTGAGTTATCTTCCTGTAGACATGCAGCAAATGTAGAATCTCTCAACTGGTCTGGTAGACACTGCCTTAATGCCTCTCTAGCTCTTGGATTGTCTGACAGACGCAAATAGCACCTGACAACATGCTTCAACAACCGAGCAGATGGATCTTTGGCAAGTGACAAAACCATTTTTCCTAATATCATAGCCACATGAGAAAATCTATCATATGTTTGGCAAATATAACAAAGCCCACTGTCATCTAGCAATATCTTTTGTAAAATGAAGGTGGCAACAGTCTTGGAGAGTTCAGATCCGTTTTCCATAATACGTAAACACAATGGTATTATTTCAGTGGTCAGCAGAAAAGTAATGACTTCCTGCTCATCAGTTTTAACTAAGGCTCCAATTACTCCAAGGCTAGTTAGACGTAAGTATTCGAAAGGACGTGTTTTGGATACGGTGTGGAGGAATGGATAAAGAAATAACGGGACGTGTGCTTGTAGGAAGGCCGAACGGGTTTCAGGGTGCGACGCAACGCATTGCATGAGCGCCAAAGCATTACAGACTCGGTTGCTCTGGTGAGCCGTGAGGGTGGGCGGAATCATAGCCACGTAGATATTGGTGATTTCTTGTAGCAGCGCAGCAATGGTACCGAAACTGTGCCATAACATAGGGGCCAAATCCGGTACATTCTCACGTTTCTTACTGAGCTCCAGTAAGGCGTTTTCTCGAGTCTCAGGATTACAAAGCTCCAGGATCCATGTGAATATCTTTTCTCTGTCCACGGACTGCATGTTCGCCGGGCTCTGCTGGGCACTCATGTTAATCATTGATCTTGTTCTAAAGCTCTGGCACTGGCTTCTTACAATACACGTAGGCTACGTACGAGGTTAAATACATGGTATTTTGCTTTAAACGTAAATCTATTTACTGAACCATGGGTTACTTTATAGTTTGATTGTTTAGAAATATATATTTGAAACTTAGTAACGAACAACGAAACCCCACTGTCGGAAAACAATTTCTCGAAAGCGTCGGACAAGCGACGACATTGACGTGAAATTTGACAGTCACAGACATTCTCAACATAGATAATAAAATAGTAGAGTTGTATTTCGAAAGCATAAAGAGAAGATGAGTTCGCTCGAATACATAAAAGGAAAAAAAGGAACCCTTATAGGATCACTTTGTTGTCCGTCTGTCTGTCTGTCTGTCAAGACTGTTTTTCTCAGGAACCCGTAGACACATCAAGTTGAAATTAATACCAAATACTTATGTCTGCGGTCCCTGGAGCCTTGAAAAAAAAACAAGAAAATAAAGAATGACTTTGCGCCATATTATGCAGCTCTTGCAAAAAATATCTCCTCAACGCCAACTTATGGCGGGGAGATATTTTTTTGCCATTTCAATTGCGTTCCCTCTCACATAGACATGAAGTTGCTAACACGCAACAAAGTAAATTTTTAAATATTTTCGTGTCTATAAATAAATACGAATGTATGAGACATGCTTATAAGGTACAAGCTTCCCATTACTTTATGGTTAATGATATTCATATTGACGAATGCAAGTAGAGTAACACCAATCTCCGCCAATCCTAGCAAGATAAGTATTAAACATATTTGCGATCCTGATCATAGAAAACGGACGGACGGGCCGGCAGTAATACATTTAAATATCTAACTAATACCACAGATTACTGAGTAGTTACTACCGTAACTAATACTAATACAATCTGATATCAGAATTCTATTATGTGATGTGATCCATGTTGAATAGTCGGTATTCACATATTATAATGAATGTTTTGTAATGAATATGCAGTATTAGCATTTTAGAATTCGTCATATTTATTACTGACTAGCGACCCGCCCCGGCTTCGCACGGGTGCAATGATGATACTAAATATACTACAAAAACAACCGCCGCAACCGCTATGTCCCTGCATTTTAAATTTGTAATATCTCCGAAAATATTCATTGAAATTACATGCTGCAAAGGGCTATTTTGATCTATATTAAATGCACAATGTATTTAAGGTACTTAATTGGATGAGGATTAATGCTCTATTGCTTAAAATAGCTTCGTAAATAAGCCATTATTTCTCGTAAAAAGTAAAGGATAAAAAATGGTTATTGTGGGTTATCCCTAAGAGATAGACATATACCATCACGGACTTTTTTGTAGACCTTTTTAAGGTGTACAATACTGTGGTACATTATTTTGATCTATCTCGTAGGGTTCAGCCAGCGTTTGCAATGTAAACGCAAAAAAAAATGTGTTTATTTACGACATCACATTAGAAACCTCTAAAGTTATCAGTGTTTCTCTACTATATTATGCATGTATTATACATATAAACCTTCCTCTTGAATCTATCTATTACGAATAGGGTATTTACTGATTTTTTTTCGGTAAAATGTTCTGTTTACTTATTGTGATATTACTTTTAAGCAAAAAAAAATTGGTTGCCTGTAAAGTCGGTATACGGGCGAAAGTTTTACGTGACAACGACTTTGAGTGGTAAAATAATAACCATGCCCGAGTGGAAGGGACGCGTGCCTCTCACTCGCTCTCATTGTGAGCGCATAACGTGAGCGGAGCGTAACGCAGTTTCTTGAAGTGTCACCCGGCAAACCAATTTATAAGACGTTGTCACGTCAAAACCGCATCAAATTCCGTTGCGTAGTTTTAAAAATCTAAGCATACATAGGGACAGACGGACAGCAGGAAGTGACTTTGTTTTATACTATGTAGTGATACATGAATACGTTCAATATCACTAATATTTAAATGAATATGAATATGTGAGTATTATTATTTTTCTCTAGTTTGTAAAACGTACAGTACAAGATAAGCCCCTCTCGTTCATTAAAGGAGGACAAAAAGTATCAGTTGTATTGGTCGTATAAGAGGTGGCGCTAGCTCTTCGTTTTAAGTTATCTAAGGACCCACTAGATGGGTCTAATTCTATATATAACAATCCATACCTAGACATGTTTGTATTGTTGTCGATACAATGGAGGTATAGGTGTGTATCTACATAAATATCGTGTAATAACAGGTGTAATCGTTAAAGTACCTTACTCACCATCGTGCCTGACGTACATCGTGCAAGGACACGCACGATGCACGATGAAAAACGATCGTGAATAGTCTTGACGTACGTCATAATTATTATTAATTGCTTGCTGGACTTGCACGACCCGTTTTGCATCCAGCGAGTACCCCCACCACATGCTTGATCATGTATATTGCCAATTTGTGGGGAATTCCCCAAAATACGGGGAATTTCAAAGCGATTGACAACACAATTGTAACAGTGCAAAATAATAAATGATTTGATTTGATTGGGGAATTTATGGGGGGACCATCAAGGCGAGGAAAATGCGGGGAATCGGGAATTTTTTGCTTTATTAATACATTACGACTCCAGGTTTTTTTTTTTCCCAAACTGGGGAATTTGACCATTATTTTGGGGTAATTTAAGAATATGGTATTGCCAACGCTGGCAACAGCACCGTGGCCTTGAACGGATGTACAGCCGGGCACGATGGTGTGTATGCTACGTCGGGCACCGCGGCCTTGGCGGGACGTACGTCAGGCACGAAAGTGAGTAAGGTACTTAAGACTTCTGATAGAATGTCATATTAATTGTATGTGTGAACTCACATAAGGTTCAAGACAATTCTAGTTTTATTTTTAAAAATGTATATTTAAGTTTATTTTAACTCATTCGAAAACGTACTAACAATATCAGTTTAAAGATTTTGGATTACTTTTATGTTTATGAAATAATGATCTGGACACACATAACGATTAGACCTGTGTACATATATATTTTACTAAAAATGAAACGGTTAATATATGTAACAATTTATTTTTCTAATTTCTTTAAATTATACGACCTAGCCTTGTACTTTAATCGGATCACTTTGATCAAAATTGTAAAGTTTACCTTTTAAGATATTATTCACACCTTTACATTACTGTGAACTATTGTATTAATTGCCGTCAGTACAATGTATTTAAGTACCTTACTCACCATCGTGTCTGACGTACGTCCCGACATTATCATAGTATAATCTTATTCTTAAAATTTTCATAAAATTTATGTTTTAGTACTTATTATTAAGTTTTATTTTTTGTTAGTTATTCAATGTTATGTATACAAAATACTTTGGCCATCTATAATTGATATACATATGAGAGGTGTATTTAACTAGCGTAATGAACAATATTGTATATGTAGATTGTTGATGCGCCTTAATAAATAAATAGCACTGATATAATTGCTGGATCTTACCTTGCTCTTTACCTCCATGGCAACATTTTCTATAATTCGACATAATGTAAATTCGTAAAATCACAGTCCATTAGGATACAGACAAGTCAAAGTTAAAGATTAATAAGGAACCAGTTAACGAAAGCCAAAGTCAAAGAGAGAAGATATTAAACACGGCCGAATGGAAGATACGATTATAAGAAATATTTAAAAATTCAGAAACTGCAAATAAAAGTTTTGAGGGTAAATACATATTTTCATTTCAATTCTTAAAATAAAATTAACAATTTAAATAGTTTGCGTTTAAAATGATATTTTCGCTTGAAATATATTTTTGTTTTTAACACAGTGCCATCTTTTGACATAATGGACATACTAATGTGCATTTTCGTTTTGTGGCTTCTTGAGAGATGTCAGTATCGATAACAAAAAATCATGATGTTCTATAGTGACATAGGATGCTCACTTAAAAATATATCGATATTTATGTTCAATGACAAACATCGGATCCCAGCATTTATGTTTATCGATATATCGCTTAAAACATCGTTATTTTTTCAATATTGAATACTTTCCACAAAGTTTACTATTACCTTTTTCCATTCAAATGCAGAATGATTTCTGTTCTTGATTTCGTATGTGTGAATGTAGAACCAGAGTTACATAGCTATACTAATAGTGTAATAACAGTAATTTTTTATGAGTGTAAACTGAATAGAAATTATACTACTAAGATAGTGGTGAGATAAACAAAAACGACAAATTAATAGAAATATTTTATTACATACTAGAACATTTCGAAACATCAAAAGAAAAAAGACAGAAATTTACTCTTAATCTACCTGGAAAAACTTATTGACACTTTACCCATTTTAAGTGAATGTTCTTCAGACTAACTTTACAAAAATAAAAATAAACTAAATCTTTTACCTTTCATTCTATTTCTTTGTGGATGTCACTACCTGTTCTGTTAATGACTTATTTGAAAAATGTTTTTGAATGATTTATTTAAAATTGAAATTATCAAGTACCTAGTGTTAAAAATTTACTTTTATTTTTATTTTAATTATTAGTCAGATTTAGTTTTTTCATAGATATAACAAAAAAACAAAGATTCTATGTATCTTTAAATAAATATATTGATAACTCGAATAGAATAAATATTTGTCGAAACATCAACTCAATCCGATATATCGTATGGCAAACTTGCGATATATCGATGTTAAATTGTTATGTGAATATCCCAACACACACAGTACACCATAGATAATCAGTACACTGCAGTACAGTGACATACCCCGCTGCAGTGTGCAGAGCGAAAGGATTTTTGTAATGTTTGTAATGTTCGCGATTTTCACCATAACAACTTTAGTGGCTATGCAAAAGTTACAATATTAAGTTACATTTGTGTTTTGACGTTATACAGCATTTTTTACTACCGTAATTATATTATGTGAAAGCGTGTTTCGGACAATTAGCAAGCTCGTTCATTGGTTTGTAGTTATTTTTCTTATCTTCTTTTTGCTACATTACTATAATAAGCTATTTATGAAATCCTTTAGCATGACAAACCGGTGACCCTGTACTAATTCTACAGTAATATCAGTCTCCGGTTGATTCATCGGGAGTTGACGCCATTGCCGTGTTTAATTAGTTATTATAAACAAACTACGGTCTTGTTACTGGGTAGTTGTTCCCTTTACGAACCGGGCTATGTTCCATATGATGCCATATGTTTATCAATACCAGAGCCTGCTTCTGCAAACTTTTGGTAAACACTAATTTAATAGTACTTGGCAGTCTGAATAATGTTGAATCAGTAAATTGAACGTACATTTCAGAGCATATTTGTATTACGCATTCTGTTTGATTGTTTCAACACTGATATGAATTTGTACAGATTTATAAGAAGTTTTATCTGTGTTCAAGTAGTTATATTTTTGAAATTGAATAATCTATGAGGAATTAAAAAAAAGTTAAGTAAGAATACAATAACAGAGCAGGAGCTGACTTAGCTGGATGCATATTTGACAACTCCTGAGAAATTTAAGGAAAATATAGAAGCATATTATATTGTGGTAGCTAGTTAAGAAATACAGTTTTACTTGCAGCTACTATCAATCATTTAACTTGCCCTATGAAACAATACCCACTTTTGCGGAAACTCTTATCGCAGCTGGAAGGAGTACTACAGTATGTATACCAGTAAATAAAAGTATCACTACTAAGAACCAACTATTGATAGCTATATATATGAAGCAATTATTATTATTTTTTTTTTTATCAACTCTATCATGCGTGTAGAGTCAACGCAGAGATTCATGCCTGGTTTCTGAAGTTCTCATTTAAATACCAGTCAACTATTGGTTCAATAAAGATATGAATTAGATAAACTTCGGTTAACTGTCACTGGGTTTCTGAATACAGTTGCAAAAGCTGCCACTAGATGGGTCTGTTGAAGTTTGAGAGTTTAAAATGTATTTTGTCACTTTACTAAGTCATAAATAATAGGTTTATTTATACTATAATTAATTCTTAATAAAATGAGGTGATCTGGCTCTGTTTTAATGGCCCTTGCTACTATTGTATCCCAAGTTATGGAACCGATAAACGGCTCACACTGGCCAGTTAAGTTAAACTCAGTTTAAACGGAGTTTGTTGTTTGATGCGGTGTTCGGAAACGCACTTTTACAAGTTATCGGACCAATAGTGCTAAAGAATAGATAAACTCTCGATAAAAGTACCTCAGAAACCTGGCATTAGACAAGTAATTCTGTACAGGTTACTTTCTGAACTGTCAAATCTGTAATGTGTGTTTAATGTGTATAATTTATTTTAGACAATGGAGGTGTCACATTCACTAACTCTGAATGAGTCGGCTCTGCAGCAGTTGCCTGATGATAAGAAACCACATTTTATATTTGAGTGGCTCAGATTCCTTGATAAAGTGCTTGTAGCTGCGCACAAGGTAAATATCCCATTCTTAATGTACTTTTTTTTATATTATCTGTTGTACTACATGATTATTGATATATACTGCTAGCCCTCTTAACTTAAAAAAGACATTGGTTAACCTTGATTTTCATAATATTGGCTCCCTACTTTAGATCTTGATTTCTCTATTATGAATAAGACTGAGAGGGAAAAACACAATTTATAATTCATAAACATTTCCTAAATAAATTTAGCCCTTCATGTTTAGTAAAAAGAGTATTTATTCCAAAGAGCAAGAACTTTAAATTTCTTTTTTATTCTTTTTTATTTAAAAGAATGTTAAATTTATTAGAGGAATCTGAGACATAGCTCAGATCTTTTTTTTAATAATGTGAATGAATTGTATATATTTTAATAGATTAATATCAACCAATCAGAAAATCATAAATTGTCCGAGTCTCATACTACAATTTTTGTCAGTTTTTGTTTAGTTTTTTTTTAAATTAAAAGTAATAACTTCAAAGTGATCGAAATTCGAGCATGTCATTAGATATAAGTTTTTTGATGACAAACAGAGGAGTTTGTTTCGTATTTGCCAATCTATAAATATAAAAAAAAACGTGTCACATTGTTCGTTTGCGATGAACTCCTAATCTAATGAACCAATTTTAATGAAATTTTGGACCATGTGTGCAGTTTGGTTAATCTGAGAGATAGGATAGTTGTTTTTTTTAAATATTTTTTATTGCAAATTACCTTCCCACAGCAATGTGTGGCCGGGTGTCTAGTTTATATATGTAAATGATATGATGATTAAATATGAAAAAAAAGACAGACAGGACTAAGAAAGAAAAAATAAACAAATCAGGGCCCTTTGAAATCATTAGCAAATTCAAGGTTTAAAAAAAAAGACTAATTAATTAATTTATTGAAAACCCTTCCAATTGTTTATACAATAGATGCTATTGAACTTAAACAATCCAACGGGAATAGAGAGAACTTGTTAAAGCAACCAGCTATGTGTAAATATGATAACCCAAAGTTTGTGAGCAACCAGCGATGTGTAAATATGATAAGCCAAAGTGTGTGACGGTAAAGAGGTTGGTTAAGGTTTGCCACAATAGGAAGTTTGGCTTTTTGAAATTGATTATTTAAAGTATAATATTAAAAAAAAATTAAAGAAAAATAAAATAAATTTGGGCAAACAGCTGCTCGGTCACTAACTCAATAGGTTCATACATGTGTCTTGTAGGATATGCTCTGCTCGTACCCACTGAATGACACCAATAGTGCTTCTAGAAATCTACTAATTAATAGCAATGACTATAACGAGCACTTTAGGTAAATTTATCTTGTAGTGGTATGTTGGCCCATGTTCAATTTTGTTCATATTATGCAAGAATTGCTAGTTTTTTTTAAGTTTTATTAATGGATGTCTTTTTGTAAACTGTTCATTAAACAGTTTTGAGGGTAAGAATTGTAAATTTTGCCACTTTTACAAAATTCTGTTAAAAATCCTTTCGAAAATGCGGAGCTAGTAAGTAACGGAGGCGGTAGTAATTTATTTGCGGAACTTCTTCAGATGCGGAAGCAAAATCAGATGTCCGTTGTATTACTAGTAAAAAGTGCCTTGGTAATAAAGTATAATGGCCATGAGAAAAGTAAATAAAATAAAAACATTTCTTCAGCTATGATATTATTGTCTAATGAAGAAATATCTTAAACATTGATTAGATCAATAAATATCTTATTTAGAGACTGATTTAGCACAATGAGATATTCCACTATTCAATTTTATTGCATTGCTCATTAATGTTTTTTTTCTGACTGTACTGGAGAGTATGTATATAGCCCCATAGGTATTGTCTTTGTTAAAGATGTTTACCTTCAAGAACGCTTTTGCTATAGTATAATATTTGGTATGTGTTTTAAGTAACTGTAAATAACTTTCATACAGTCTGACATCAAAAGCTGCCAACAGAAGCTAGTGGCCCAGTTAGTTACTCTCCTACGAGAGAACCTTGGGGCCCCTGCAAGAAGACTACTAGCAAGGAACTTGGCTACATTATTCTCTGTAGGAGATACCTTCTTACTATTCGACACCGTCAATAAGTGCAACGATATCATCAAGGTTAAAGATGATTCACCGTCATACTTGCCCACTAGATTGTAAGTATTTTCAATAATATTTTTTAATAAGCACCATAATATTCAACTCTTAATCTATCTATATATTAATGCGTGAAGAGAATTATTGGTATGAACTTTTAAGAAATTTTCGCGAACGTTTCTGACGTGAAATTTGGAATACCTACTAAAAGTTTATGTATAAAAGAAGTGCAGAAAACTAAAATTTGAAAACAATATGTGTTACGAATTTAAAGGTCTTCCCTCACCGTGAGCATTCGCCTGTAATGTAACATTTATGATTCGAGTTGATTATTTGATTCCACAATGTCAGACGAAGCGGTCGTTGTGCTAAGCCCGGCAATATTAATTCGAAATTGTTATTTACGTAAAAAAAACAGAAGAAACGAAATTGGTGTCATGAATTATTTCACTATCGAAGAAACACAGACGGTTTTACAAGTTGTATCAAAATATTATAGATTATATCATTACAGGTTGCGCATTGTAATGCTTGGTTCTCCTCCCTCACTGATGTAATTCTCGATTCTGTAACATTACAGATTTTGCACTGTAATGCCAGGTTCTTCTCCCTCACTGATGTAATTGTCGGATCTGTAACGTTACAATACAGACGAATGCTCCCGGAGTATTATTTAAAATTTTTAAGGTGCTCCCTGCACCTTAAAAATTACGTGGTAACGGCTACATCAAGCTACAAGCGTTCAGTATATATGTTGACCTGTCATAGTACGTAAATATATACAATGACAGTTCATGTTATACTGGCCAATTAAAAAACCAAAAACGAATTAAACGAATTATGGTCGAAATTCGACCACCAGGCTATCTCTAGTAATTATAATTATTTAATTAATACGTATTGGTTGTAAGAATAATTTATGTGCATATATTTAAATGGTGCTTGGATATATTTATTAACTTATTTATGTATATGTAAGAGAAATATATAAAGCAAATGTAGTGAAACGGTGAGTGGTCTAACCACTGGTGTCTCACCTCACATCATTCAAGTTTGATTTCCGGCTACATATTATATATATATTATATCATGTGATAGCTAGTCATAAAGAAGGAGAATATGTAATGAACTTATCGTATAACTATCCGTAGATAACCCATGCTTGGGAGAAGGAAAGTGGAGCATATCTCCCATTGACCTCATAAGAAGTGGCAACAGAATCCCACCGCTCTCGTTCAGCGACAGCAACCTATCGCGTGGACATAATCCACTTCTAATTTTCGCCTTAGCATAAATCCTCCTTCAGCATATAGTGTATACCAGCTATTCTTAAGTTCATCAGCGTCTATCGTCATAATTTCAAGACTTATAAGCTTCAACAACCATCGGTTGTTCGGCAGATGTGATCAGCTCATTGTCACTTCAGCTGGCTCATTCTGCCTTTATGTCGCTGACTGGTTCTTTGATGGATGAGGACAAAAATCGTAAATCAATGACTTTGCAAAACGTACTAAACATAGTGGCGGCCATTACGATCAAGATTGGATCAAGTTCGAATTTGTCCAGTGAACGTAACACAGTTATTGCAACGATATAACACTATTTCAAATTTGAAGTTACGACCATAACCGATTCGTATGAACCACGTAATAACTCGTTAATTACTCGAAACATTTATACGTGCGTTATATTTTATCTTTAGTTGATTCGAATATAATAAGTTTTACATATAAAATACGAATCAACTAGGAGTTTAATGTTTTATTGAAAGGACATGGTTACGTCAGAGCAGCCACTCGGTCTAATATTAGTATTAGACCATGTAGCTGCTGATGAAAATAAAGTAGAACACGTATCTCGTAAACATAATTATATCGCATTGCTATTATTGCTTTAGGGTCAAGAATGCTTAGTAATTCTCGTTACAAATATCTCTTTAATACTCAGTTTGTAACTGTCAGTTCGACGAAGAGTAAAATATAAGAAAATAGTCCATGTCCACTAGACTAGCGGCTAGTCTAAAAGCCATACAAGTTTTAAAAGCTACTCTTCCATTTTTGTCTTCTTCCAATGCCTCTTTAGAAAGAATTGAAGGTGACCGAAGGTGATAGTAACACAACACTTCCACAATCGATTCCAGTACCTTTGATTAATACAATACATTTTGCTCGCAACTTTAAACAACCAGCACATTCTGCGAAAGTTTAACGTATCCTTTATTAGTGTACTTTATCACAGAAAATACTAGATGTAGAGAAAAGATATTGTAGACCGCTGCTGAAATGAAGCCGCGGATCAGGGAAGTACCTCCACTATACGGAAGACTGTTTAGCAGCACCTCTAGTTTAGTGCTGTCTTGCTGTGGTGACGGTGACCTTACTCACCAGCGGACCATTGGTAGGATTAGGCAGCAACTATCAATGTATTTTCTCACTTTTGGACCGACTGTTTGCTTGTTTGATAACATAGATAATTTAATGGATTTAAATCAGTATCCTTAATTGACATTGTTATACAACACCACAACAAATGTCCATTTTTTACACCACTGTGTTTGGAAACAAGCATATGAAGAAAGAAAGAAAGAAAATACGTTTATTCTGGTACAACTAAACGAGACGCTAACAGAGTGAAATAATTATCAAATTCTAATCATAGAGCTCTCCCGCTTCATGATAAGCTGTAAGCCGTATCGACGTTGGCCACGAGTGTCACGCACGCGTGGTCAATTTTTCTTTAGCAGTTCGAAAGTAGCTAGCCATTTTGAGTTTTATACATCCAATTAGAAAGCGGAGGTAATACACAATATAATGTAGTGTAAGGACTTCAAGTTTCATGTTTATAAGTCGTGTAAATAACTATGCAGAGATAAATGTATGTCAGTGACATAATAAAGTAATGAATTCATTCATTCAGACATTGAGACAATGCCTAAGATGTTATTGTAGAGCCCTGTACGCCCACTCATTTTTTTGTGCTACTTTTAGTATGGCAAGAAAAGGAGAAACAAGATAAACCTAATATGGTGTGGGTAACTTAGTTTACCTTTAAGTTTTAAGTGAAAGTCATTATGATGCCCATAATGTTGCTATGGTTAGGTCCAAAATATGAACCTCCCAACTATCTATCTGTAAGAGTCAATATGGACAGTCCGTGCCTCGAAAGACCCAAATCCCAGGCTGTGTAATCACCAGTGGTCGGCGTAGGTAGTGCTATTTAGAATGAATGACCTCAAATGTTATGTTAACATGGATATACCCCGGGATTCCTGCATTTTAAAATTATCGAGTTCACTTTAGACTTCCCTTTGAACTTGCTTCTAGGAAATTTGTTTTTTTAATTATATGTACAGTACCCTTATACTGAAGTGATTTTAATGCTCATCTTTGTGAACTGTTTTAGAGTGTACACCGTGTACGTAAATTAATATAATAAAAAGAGTGTTGAGGATTTTAGGGGTTAGCGATATACCAATAAATCAAAATATTAATCAATATTTATTTAACAAAAAGTACAATTTGTTACAATTCGTTCAAACACAAATTAAATAAAAAGTAATTAGCATATTATACAAAATATAATATAAAAGCGATAAAATATAATGGCTGTACTACGTTATTTTATGAAAACAAAATTACTATTTAAGTAGATAAATTTATTCTATCTCTTTTTCAGAATCACATATTTCCTCATACAGTTTTTATTTAAAAAATTTAAAGATTTCATTATTTTAAATGCAAGAGTAGAACTCCCGCTTTGATGTATTTATTAGTTTTTTTGTTAAAGTTATATAATGATTCTATTTTATTTACATATTATTAAGAGTGTTTGAAACGAATAAATAAAAATATGATAGACACAAAGTGGAGAATTGAGGAGTGCGAACTGAACTCAGTATACACATAATTAAGTACAATGTATAAATAAACAATAGCACAATTTTTTTTTTAGATAATGGAACAAAAGAAATGGGTACGTTTTGAGTACCTATCCCTGGCGACTATGTATTTAAAAATGATAATAAAGGGTGTCGGCATGTTTGACCCTTTTATATTAAGGTTTTTAATTCCTTTCCGACGATGTTTACGAACGAAAAACATAAGTGTAATTTTCCACAATTACAATTGATAAATTTTTAGTTGTTATGGTGACAATTAACAATTAATCAATTGTTAATCTTTAATTGTCTTTCCAATTAAAACTTTCCCAACACTGGTACTATCTAACGCAATAAGATTTTTAGCTTTTTAATCTAAATATTTAAAAATCCCATTTGATGTGTGATGTTCGTTCACGCTAATCTCCGAAAGTATACAGATTCAATGAAATTTTGTAAATGTCTATTGCTTAGGTACCCCAACTAGAAAGATAACTTTTTACCTCGGTTAGAGATGGTTTTTTTTGCAAAATACAACGCCAGCGGAGCTGCGAGAATAAACTAGTATTAGTAGATTTACACGATTATGATCCGTTGTAAACAATATTTAGTATAAGAAATGTTAAAATCGCGTAATATTAAAAACGGTGTTTGGATGCGAGTAGTAATAAGTCGTAATGCTATTCGGTTAGTTTTTATGAAACTGTTATTCTATTAATAAAAACTAGGAAAATAGACACTTTTAGGGTGCGGATTTCTGAATTATATATCGGTAATATTTGATCGAAGTTGAATCTTTAGAATCCCGGGATTTTGAGATGAAAGTGTATGTCCACGTTATGCCACGATGGACGAATCCCACCAAATGGCACTACCTACGCCGACCACTGGTAATCACAGACTGGCCCTTTGATATGTCCCTTTTGTGCTAGAAACAAAGATAGTAAATTTGACACCAATATAAAGTATGTAATATGTAGTATATAAAATTGGGTGAATTAATAATTTTGTAAATAAGTATTAAACTAGCTATTAAATAAAATCTAGTTCCTATGGCAATGTTTCATCTGAGTCATAAAACTCTAGACATAAATCCAATAATATATACAACTAGCTGATCCGCGCAACTTATTACGCGTTTGTAAATTTTCCCGGTTTTTGCAACATTTTTCATTGATGCTCCGCTCTTATTGGTTGTGCCGTGTGTTGTATAGCTTCCTCGTTAAAAGGGCTATCCGACACTAAAATAAATTTTTCAATTCGAAACAGTAGTTCCTGAGATAAGCGCGCTCAACCAAACAAATAAACTGTTCAGCTTTATAATATTAGTATGGATGAGGTAATGATTAGTAAACTAGATCATGAAACCACTTCCATAGCAGCATGGTAGCAAACTCCTCAGTTCTATTGATCCTACTTACCAGCAGAAATACAAAACCACGTCACAGGTCTGTTGGCTCCAATTCTATCAGAAATATGGTGCAGGGCACTTCTTTACGGTAGAATTTAAAATCACCTTATCTTGAATTTCTAAGCTAAGTTAGGCATATGACTTCAAAATATATGTATAAACATATTGTATTTTCAATTTTATATATTTTAGAGCTGCTATATGCTGTTTGGGCAGTATGTACGAGAAACTCGGCAGGATGATGGGTAGATCGTATGAAGAAACAGTAAATACTCTAGTCAAATCTTTGAAAAATGCCGAGTCACAGACACGACTCGAGATAATGAACACCCTTGAAAAGGTAACGAATCACTTGTAGTTTTTTTGTTCTGATCTCGAATCTCGACCTACTCAAAGACCGACCTTTTTTACATACGACTTGTTAATATTACAATTTACATATGTATAAAACTAGTTTACTACCTAATTATTTTATTTACAACTATAACTTAAAAAATGTGAAGAAACGCTATTCTTTCAACGCTTTTCAGTGTTCTAATCAGTTGATTTCAGACTCTTTTTAGTGTTTTCAGTTAACAAAACTCCTCTCTAACCAATGTTATAAG
Source organism: Euplagia quadripunctaria (assembly GCA_963859945.1). Taxonomy (NCBI): domain Eukaryota; kingdom Metazoa; phylum Arthropoda; class Insecta; order Lepidoptera; family Erebidae; genus Euplagia; species Euplagia quadripunctaria. The sequence continues at coordinate 11,363,244 of OY982580.1, forward strand.
AATTGTTTTCATTCAACAATTTGAATGAAAACAATTCTTGTTGTCTTGAGCATACAAATACATTGTGTAAACATGTTTATGTTGCTATTATTATTTTCTAGTCATAGATGTTTTTATTGTTAATCTGTTAGAACAATCTAAATGATTGTATTGTAATTCACCTTCTGGTGTCTATTTATTTGTTGTATCTCAATAACTAATTATCGCAATTCTACTTAGATCTGCGTAGGTATGGGTACTGCCGCACCGGCCGCAGTCCGGGAGGTGTGGCGTGCGGCCCGTAACTCTCTAGTATCAGAAAGAGCTCCAGCAGTGCGAGCCGCTGCCGCACATACTCTGCGGCATCTGCTGCCGCTGATGCGGCTGACGGTTGCGGAATTAGACGCTGTAGCCGCTGCTTGCCTTAAAGCTGGCCACCCCAGTGACTATGCATTACGGTAAGTTGGGGAAAAAAGACATTTAAAAGATTTCGTTTTCATTTGTGCACCAACGGCTTGGAATCTGTTAACTATCAGTAAGTTTTAAGTCCAATTTATTTTATAACATTTGTGTTATTTAGTTAAAATTAATTAGCTAAACAAGCACGCAAAATATACAGTCACAGTTCAACGGCCTCTAACCAAGAAAAAGTCCCTAAGAAGAACATGTTTATATTGCCCCCTAATGACCAAGATAAATACTAGTAATCTGTGTAATTCACGTTACTGGTATTGTTTTATCCTTTCATAGTTATTTCGTAAAGACAATTTTTGGCATTGCGAACTCATTACTCTGCTATTAAGCACTATGACCGTTCTAGTCTTCTCTTATAGAGAGAGAATTCCACATGTTAAAGTAAGGCCAGCGAAGAGTAATTCATATACCTCGTAGAATATTTATGTATCGAGTCTGGAGAGTTTACTTCACGATGTTCATTTTGTTCGTCGTAATATCAATGTAAGAAAAATGTACTGTGTTTTTATCGGTCGTCAATCAGACTTTTAATGTTTATAAACGGTTTTATTGTGTTTGGATCTCGTACGATTAACATCTTTCAGCATTTCGGTTTAAATATAGAACTTAAAGACAGGTGTGAACTTTATTTTGTTCAAGAGCTAGGTTGAGGATGTGGAATAACTCCATTTACTTTATTTTTAATACAAATAGATGCTAAAGAAGTACACGACTTCAGCTGATGGTATGCGGTTCCCGGTACAGTTAACACCTGTGGTCTAACTTTCTTCTTCCCAACGCTATCCCCTAACTTCTTTTATGTAGTTCTGGCAGTCCTAGTCGGCAGAAATACAAAGGCCTTGTATGAGTATGATGTATACCTAGTGTTGTTTAACTTTGGGAATAGAGAGGCAGGCAGGGCAATGCGACAAATCTAATTCAACTATCGTGGGAGAGCCATGCTTCGGCACGTATGGGCCGGCTCGACCGGAGTGATACGGCGTCACAGAAAACTGGCAGTGAAGCAATGTTTGCATTGCTTTTCGCCGACTGAGCGAGATTACCGGAGGCCCTAACCCTTCCCTCCTCGCCCCCTCCCGATTTTCTGCTCAATTTTCTAAATTTTTTGTTCCTTAAGACCCTTCTACAAAGTATTAGAAAATATAATAAAAAAGATTAATGAAATCGGTTAAGTCATTCTCAAGTTATGGCGTGACTAAGGGAAATAGGGATTCATTTTTATATGTATAGATAATATCTCACACAGTTGGTTCTCATTATTTTTGTTTACATTTTAACAGATGCGCTATAGCGGAGTTGTTCGGTGCGATGATTGCGCTTACACAGGCTGGCGAATTAACTAATATGAACACTAAATTGAAGACTCAATCAGGTAATCTTTTATTTATCACTTTAATTTTTTCTTAAAAAAATTGTATTTATTATAATTTGACGACTGTAGTTTATACAGAGTGTTAGTGAAACGTTCCTGAAAACGAAGACAGACGATAGTACTAATGGTACCTTTGATGATGAGTCAGAAAAAAATCGAACCTGATTTTTTTTTTAAATTTTATTTTTAGTATTTTTCTCACTCCATCATGTTAGTACGGCTAAATGAAACGATATCATCAAAAAGTATCATTAGCACTATCGTCTGTCTTAGTATTCGGGAGCGTTTCACTAACACCTAGTATACGATGACTAGTCCACCTCTCACCCAGTGGCGTAGCGTGCCTTGGAGGGCCCTGTATCAAAATGAGTTGGGGGGGGGGGGGGGGGGGGGGGGCCAAATGAAGGAAAAAGATTTCTCACAAAAGAAACAAAAATGCTTTAAACGGAGGAATCCCGCAATAACCGATGTAGGATGTTGCCAACTTTTGGGCGCACGTTTAATCTGGGTAAAAAGATATTGCTTTTTTAACTTTTGGCATTTCTGAAGTGAAAACTCTATAGGCACGTATGACAGTTTTTTATAGGTTTTTTCCCGGGAAACACGAGATTCAGTGACATTATGGATAACATTTTACTAATTTTTGCTTACACACGTTAGGGGCCTCTATAGCCCGGGGGCCTCGTATCACCGTTGATACGGCGGTAGCTACGCCCCTGCTCTTACCTTTGCAATAGTAATAAATATATTTTAAAATAAATTAAATTTCATCTAGATCCGTTCAGCTGTTTTTACGTGAAAGAGTAACAAACATCCATTCATCCATCCTCACGAGCTTTCGCCTTTATAATATTAGTAAGATTAGTTAAATTATGATGATCGAGAGATTGATCTTTGCAATCTAGAGCTTTAAGACTAAAGCGACATATCTCTTACTTTCCTTTATAAGGGTGTAAATGAAATATTCAATACAGTAGGAATGTTAATAACTAGGTTACTCGTTAGGGTATGACGAAAGAAAAAATAACTTTCTTCCTTTTGTTATCATACAAATCATTCTGTTTTTTATAGTCCAGCAAAAGAAAGACCCGCCCAAGAACGTAGTATCCTTAGACGAAGCATTAAACTTGCTAATGGGAGCGTTCCTCCGAGGCGGCACTTCTTTCCTTAAAGGAGAGATTATCAAATCGGGTTCCGGAGTCAACAGGGAAGTCCGTGTTTGTGTTACGCATGTAAGTATAATAATCTATAAAATCTATTGACAAACCTACCAAGAGTTTTCGCTAGCTCGCCTATACTAATCTAACCTCCCAATAGCCTGCTGCCATTTGCATAACTCTCTCTACTATTTATTCAGACAAGAATGTCGTAAAAGTAAAGATATATGTGTGTGGAATCTCTTCAAGAATCACTATAGATTGATAAACGCTCCAGGATAACATGTGTTTTTACATTTCGAATATTATATCATATTTGGCACTACTAAAAGGTAATAAGTTTTATACAAGATATCAAAATTAAGCAATGTAACGAATAATCGACATCATCATGAAATCTGTTGTCGTAGGCCTCCTTCAATGACTTCCAAGAAGACCGGTTGGAAGCGGTCTGCAACCACGAACGGGCTACGATCTTTACTAGATTCTTGAAGTCCTACGAATAGAATTTGCTAATTGATTTGTATTCAAATATACAATTTTTTTAGGCCTATGTGGTGTTCGTGCAAAATATGGGAGGCGTGTGGTTGGAGCGCAATATGACCACGTTTCTAAATCACGTTTTGGATTTAGTGGCCAATCCCAAAGCCGCTAGTTCGCACGTCGATGCTGTGTATTCTAGGTAAAGTTAATTTTGCTTATTTGGTTTACATTTATTGAAATGTATGCCGTAAAAGATAATATTACCCCATAAAAATTTTCCCCAGGAAAATATACCACCACAGACCTTCAGCAGAAATGTCATATTATTTTGATATTTTTCTAAGTTGCATCTTTAAAGATAAAAATTTCGTGTTACGTTGTTTGTTCGCTATGAACTCCTAAAGTAATGAAACGATTTTAATAAAATTTTGCACACTGTATGCAGTTTGGTCCAACTCAAGAGATAGGATAATTTTTATCTCAATTTATAGTCAAAATATTTTTTTATTGCTAATTACTTAGTCAGAACAATGCGTGGCCGGGTAGCTAGTAATATATAAATATGAATTAATCGAACTATAACAGAGGACTGATAAAAATATAACTTTTTTTTTTGTTTTAAAAACAAATCCCGCATTAAGAATATTCTTGGGTCGTAGGGACTTCACAAACATTTAAACAACGGACACAAAGGACAACCAGACTCAGGACAACAATTTATGGATCACACAAATTTTTGTTCCGTGTGGGATTTGAACCCACAACACTCGGCGCGGCTTAGTGGCGAGATGACCACTTAACCATTGCGCCATCCATGTAGTCAATATAATATATTCTTATTTGGCCAAATTTATGATTATCTTTTGAATTTTACCATTCGACTTATATTTATCAATCAATATCTGATCTCCGAATACTTTTCGGGTTTATATGTAACCGTGGGAGTATTTGTACCACTAACTATCACTCCACATAGTGACTTTTTACTACCAGTCCCACACTAATGCTTTAGGATTGCATAACTCACAGGATTACAATAACTCACTAAAAAAAAAATACTTTCCAGGAAATGCATAAATTTTATACTTCGCAACACTCTTGGCAAGATGTTGGGTGAAAAGGCTCAGGCATCCGCCTGCAGGGAGATTATACAAATAGTTATCAAGCAGATGAACAGCATTGATTTCAATCCGGAGAACGCTAAAGATTGTAATCAGGTAAAACAGCATCTATCTGTACAATTAAATGTTGTGACACAATATTTTATTCCCCTTTCTTTTAACCCCTAAAATTATATCCATTGTAATAAAAAAAAAAATTGTTGTAATTTTTAACCGGAAATTGATGATGATTATGATGTCCTCCCAATATATCTAATCTAGAGTAATAAGCTTAGGGTGCCGCCGTCGACGGATACGTCTGGGAGGACGTCATCATCACCATCACCGTCGTCATCATCATCACCATCACCGTCATCATCATCATCACCGTCATCATCATCATCACCGTCATCATCATCATCCTTAATTTTGTTCCGCGAATCGATAGAAGTATGCCATGGGACCAAAGAGACAATCACAGTTGCCAGAATATTTGAGAGGAGTTTCATAAACAACTTTATTATTTCCCTATATAATATGTATTATGTTCTTTGCTATTAAGTAAATCTAAACACATTCGATAACCTATTTGCGTGCATTGGACTGCCACGTTGAAGGTCGCTGGTTCGATTCCGCTCAGTACAAATATTTGTAAACATGAATATGTGTATATGTATTAGTCTCGGTGTTACTATGTGTAATATGTATGTATTTACAAAAAAAAAACATCTGAGTATGTTTATCCATGTTCTAGGATGAATAGTACAAACTATACTTAGTTCGGGTCTAGAAAGCGCTGTGTAATATGTCCCAGGAGGCAAGGATATTATATTATGTACTAGCAGTTCCCTCGCGGCTTCGCTCGCGTGTACATATTTTGTGCGGAACCCTTAATTCTTTTTCTAAAATAAAAGTAGCCTTACAAAACCAGCTATCTGAAAGTCCCGTGGAAATCGATCCACCCGTTCTGGAGATTAGCCGGAACAAACAGACAGACAAAAATTTTAAAAATGATTTTTAGGCATAGGTAACTGTATGAGCTTAAAAAACTATTATTTTGACATTACAAACAGACACTTCTATTTCATTTATTTGTATTGATTATATTTATATACTTCCAGGAGACACTTTTTAGCCAGCACCTTTTGGTATGTGCTTTGATGGAAGCTGGAGAGTTAGCACTTCAACTTGGGACCTCAGTGCAAAACCTCGTGTCGGATACTTCATTGAACATGATCGATGCCATTTGTACGGTAAGTTTCGACATCCTTATAATATACACGAGACACATAAATATAAGTTGCTTTTCTTATAAAAGCGTGCATGTACGTATACGTGCTTGTGTGTACGTCTACGAACGTAGTGTACGTTTGTGTTTCCGTGCTGCCGTCCTTACGAAAAGTGCAACAACTAGGTTCAAGCTGATTTCGAGAAAGACGCGTTTAAAGATTTTATTTTTGTTTTGTTTGTATCTCCATCTTGCAGGTATCTAGGATACTGGTTACCGGTTCCGTCATAGATGCGTAAAAACTGTCTAAAGAAAATATATAGATCTCGTTCTGCTGATCCCGAATATGAACTTAACTCATTTCGCACCAAAACTCGAGTTATTGCACATTTCAGTTTTACGTGTAAAAAAAATGTGACGTCACACCAGGGACAAGGACGTGAGTGGAACCAACTTATAGTTGGCAAAATGTGGGTGTTAAATATGCCTTTGCTTACCCATAGGTATGTATGTATGTCCGTCAAAACTGTGTACTTAGGTGGCGCCACCATGCTTAGAGTATTTAATTATTGTCATTTATATCCTTAGCCTATTGGGATCGTGCACGACAGTAGCGCCACTTAGCAAGCGCAACTATTCGGGATTATGTCAAGTAATGACATACAAATGTTTTATTATTTTCTAATAAATAAAGTAATTAAAGGTACATGGAAAGACGAGAAACAGCTTTTTAAAGGAATTTGTTAGAAACAGTATTTAGAAAAATGGATATAATTATAAAAAACCGGTTTTAAATGTATAAAACACAACATAGGTTTTCAACCTCAAATTTTTTTCAAAGGAGTCAAATTAGTTTTTGCTCAACATGTAAGAAATGTTGAAGAGCTACGAAATAATGGCCATAGTTATTTAATAGTTATTCCACGAATACAATGAAAACTTCACATTATTAAAATGAATTAAAGCTTGACATCATTAAATTGTATTAAAACTTTGACATTATTATAAATATCAGTATAGACATATTGAACATTATTGAATTGTAAATAATTTTATTATGATTATTTGTTTCAATAATTACAATGATAATTTGCATGTCAATAGTATTGACTAAAGTCGCATGTGTTAGAATATTTAAACATGTAAGATCTTTCTGTACTGACTTTTCTGAAAATAAATAAATTTGATTTGATAAGAGTCCACATCATTCGTCAAACATCGGTGACATTAACACTCTATAAAACAAATTTAAAATTAAGTACTCTCATAATACTTTAAACGTAATGTAGGCTACATTACGTTGTACATTATGTTATTAATAATAGTAATTAAATGTGCTACATTACCTATGTAGCACACTTAATTTAGTATTTTACGGTAGATAAGATACTTTAACAAATTTTTGCAGCTCACAACACAACAACAATTATGACCCATTTCAAATTACAAACAAATTGTAGGAAATCTCAAAGTATTTTGTTTGACTGATATGATAGACTATCCCGAATTGTTGCAGATATCTGCCACGGCTTGCGTTGCGATCGCTTTATATACCCCCACCATGCACTTCGCACGTAGTGAATAGTAGCGCCATTCTGGTAGGTTTAACCTGTCACTATTTGTGCAGGTGTTAGAGCACCCGTGCGTGGCGGCGCGCCTGGCCGCGGCGTGGTGCGTGCGGTGCGTGTGCGTGGCGCTCCCGTCGCAGATAACGCCGCTCATCGACAAGTGTGTGGACGCCTTAGATGCGCCTAGACCCACCCCGCATCACATCTCTGGTTAGAATTCATTGTTTTTTGATGCGTTAATAACAATTTCTCATGTACAAATGTACATGAGAAATTGTTTTTTATTTTTACTTGAAATAAATATTTCAAGTAAAAATAAAAAAGGTAATATTAATGGAAATTACTAATCTGCTATAATATTACAAAAGTAATATAACATATTTATTAATACCTACCCATAAAACTATGAACTTAAATTTAATCCATCTTTCAGGTTATTCTGCTGCCTTAGCAGCTATACTAGGAGCAGTGCGCCTTTCCCCGCTCGGTGTGCCTCACGGCCGAGGCAAAGTGGCTTTCAATGCTGCTGAGCAACTACTGAGGTCTGCGGGACAAAGCAGTAGGCTCACTGCTGCGAGAACTAATGCCGGTTGGCTTATAGTCGGCGCGATATGTACGCTAGGTGAGACAGTAATGCATTTTGAACTTATTTCAATTTTCATTTTAGTATTTTATTAAATCAATAAAGCAGTTTCGTTGTTTGAGACTGAAAAAGTCTTATATTATCAAAATAAACAAACATTATGAAGCATTGTTTCTTGCAGGTGTCCCGGTCGTCCGCGGACTATTACCACGAATGTTGCTGTTGTGGAGGAACAGTTTCCCAAGATCAGTGAAAGAACTAGAATCTGAAAAGTCCAGAGGAGATGCTTTTACTTGGCAGGTGAGCTATACAGGGTGTATATGACAATGGAACGCTTACTTAAACCACAGAAGAGCATGACTCTAGCATGCAGTTAAAGCAGAAGGTGAAGGCCTCCTCTAGACATTTCCAAGTCTCCCTATTGTTTGTCGTACTGCCAGCCACCTGTACTATGTTGTCTGCCCACCTCTGCCCACCGCGCAGTTGGTCTGCCTCTACTCCTCGTACCTGATGGTCCATACCAAAAAATTTGTCTCTGAGTCATTCGATCATTTGTCAGTCTAACTATACGCCCATCCCAGCACCATTTTAGTTCTTTACAACAGGGCATCGGTGACATTTGCCTTTTTTCTAAAAACTGTGAGATTTTTTTTTTTAATTCTTAAAACTTTTAATATGCTTCTCTCCAGACTTTAACAGGTTTGGCAATGCTCATATATTCATAAAAAATGTACTATAGATAAAATGATAAAGTCAAAGATAAAATTCAAAAATATAAACTTGTTTTAATTTCTAGGTGACTTTAGAAGGACGTGCAGGTGCACTGTCGGCGTTGCACAGTCTACTTATTCATTGTCCGTCGCTTGTCAACAACGATGACACAGCAAAACGTCTGACGCAACCCATCGATGGTGCTATTGCTGTTCTTACCAAGTAAGTAGCAACGTACAATATGTACATTAGTAACGTACGTACGTACAACATAGAGTTCGGGCATATTAAAATTTTATGCATCACTTTGTTTTTATTAAATAAAATGTAATTAAAAAAACCAAATAGCACTAGAAACAAGTTTAATGTTAGGATAAGCGTTATATAATTAGAGGCAAATATGTAGTTAAAATGTTTCTGTCATTATTTATTAAGTTATTCGTATCTGTATTTCATGTAATATTTTTGAAGTAATAAAAATATTTGTATAGTTAAAAAAACAAAAAATGTTACCTCCTTGTTTTCTTAAAATTATTTGTTGTAGTCAAACTTGGCCTTATGTAATCCTGAAAAGAACGCATTTTTTTTAGATGTTGATTGCATCTTTGCGGTGTTAATAAAGCGTGCTCAGGCTTTGGACTATAGCCAGGAAAAAAATGATTAATGTCGATGACCAGTTTGCATTTATTGCGGTCTAGTTTAAACATTTTTTCTTTACTATAATAACTTTTGTGTTACTAATTCCTATAAGTTACGGTAAAAAGATGTGCAAAGTGTATTTTTACCTTTAATTAAATGCTCATGCA